>MIQA02001028.1:0-59909 GCA_001887855.2 Sclerospora graminicola | reverse complement strand
CTCTGTCGCTACAACTAGTGTGGTGGAGCCGATTTCCAAATCCAGAACGGAAGGGAAAATCGGCTCCACTTTTTTTTCTTGAAGACATTCAGATTCCCTCTCGGGTCTGGACGAACAGTTATCAGAGGGGGGGCTCCGTGGATCCTATTCGATTTCTTGATCCAACAAGAAGCTCCGACTGGCTGCAAACTCTGAGTCAAACATGGCCGCCATAAGCGCAATAATGCATTTGCAAGTGACGCATCGACAAACGCCACGCCGCATTTGCGTTATCCATCCATGAAGTCTTAGCATACATAAACCAATCCTCTGAAAAATGTGTAGTTAAACATGCTCAGAAAAGGTACACTTACTTTGACTCTATCTCGGGGAGATAATCTTTGCCTTCTTATGGAAGCAGTTGTGCTGGGGATACTTGTAGAATCAGCAGCTTCAAGTTTACTCTCGTTCGCCTTCCACTTATACACAGTTAAGCGGCTTACAGAGAACTTGCGTGCTACGACGGTTGGTGACTCTGTCGCTACAACTAGATTGGTGGAGCCGATTTCCAAATCCAGAACGGAAGGGAAAATCGGTTCCACCTTTTTGTTGTTGGAGAATCCGGATTCCCTGTGGGGTCCGGACGAACAGTTATCAGAGCGGGGACTCCGTGGATCCTGGTCGATTTCTTGATCCAACAAGTAGCTCCTGCTGACTGCGAGCTCTGAGTCAAACATGGCTGCCATAAGCACAATAATGCATTTGCATGTGACGCATCGACAAACGCCACGCCGCATTTGCGTTATCCAGCCATGAAGGCTTAGCATACATATAACAGTCGTCTGAAAAATGTGTTGTTAAACATGCTCAGAAAAGGTACACTTACTTTGACTCTATCTCGGGGAAGATAATCTTTGCCTTCTTATGGAAGCAGTTGTGCTGGGGATACTTATAGATTCAGCAGCTTCAAGTTTACTCTCGTTCGCCTTCCACTTATACACAGTTAAGCGGCTTACAGAGAACTTGCGTGCTACGACGGTTGGTGACGCTGTCGCTACAACTAGTGTGGTGGAGCCGGTTTCCAAATCCAGAACGGAAGGGAAAATCGGCTCCACTTTTTTTTCTTGAAGACATTCAGATTCCCTCTCGGGTCTGGACGAACAGTTATCAGAGGGGGGGGCTCCGTGGATCCTGGTCGATTTCTTGATCCAACAAGAAGCTCCGACTGGCTGCAAACTATGAGTCGAACTTGGCCGCCATAAGCGCAATAATGCATTTGCATGTGACGCATCGACAAACACCACGCCGCATTTGCGATATCCTGCCATGAAGTCTTAGCATACATATAACAGTCGTCTGAAAAATGTGTTGTTAAACATGCTCAGAAAAGGTACACTTACTTTGACTCTATCTCGGGGAAGATAATCTTTGCCTTCTTATGGAAGCAGTTGTGCTGGGGATACTTGTAGATTCAGCAGCTTCAAGTTTACTCTCGTTCGCCTTCCACTTATACACAGTTAAGCGGCTTACAGAGAACTTGCGTGCTACGACGGTTGGTGACTCTGTCGCTACAACTAGATTGGTGGAGCCGATTTCCAAATCCAGAACGGAAGGGAAAATCGGTTCCACCTTTTTGTTGTTGGAGAATCCGGATTCCCTGTGGGGTCCGGACGAACAGTTATCAGAGCGGGGACTCCGTGGATCCTGGTCGATTTCTTGATCCAACAAGTAGCTCCTGCTGACTGCGAGCTCTGAGTCAAACATGGCTGCCATAAGCACAATAATGCATTTGCATGTGACGCATCGACAAACGCCACGCCGCATTTGCGTTATCCAGCCATGAAGGCTTAGCATACATATAACAGTCGTCTGAAAAATGTGTTGTTAAACATGCTCAGAAAAGGTACACTTACTTTGACTCTATCTCGGGGAAGATAATCATTGCCTTCTTATGGAAGCAGTTGTGCTGGGGATACTTGTAGATTCAGCAGCTTCAAGTTTACTCTCGTTCGCCTTCCACTTATACACAGTTAAGCGGCTTACAGAGAACTTGCGTGCTACGACGGTTGGTGACTCTGTCGCTACAACTAGTGTGGTGGAGCCGATTTCCAAATCCAGAACGGAAGGGAAAATCGGCTCCACCTTTTTGTTGTTGAAGAAATCCGGATTTCCTATGGGGTCCGGACGAACAGTTATCAGAGCGGGGACTCCGTGGATTCTGGTGGAATTTATGATCCATCAAGTAGCTCCGGCTGGCTGCGAGCTCTGAGTCGAACTTGGCCGCCATAATCGCAATAATGCATTTGCATGTGACGCATCGACAAAAACCACGCTGCATTCCCTTTATTCAGCCATGAAGTATTAGCATACATATAACAGTCGTCTCAAAAAAGTGTAGTTAAACATGCTCAGAAAAGGTACACTTACTTTGACTCTACCTCGGGGAAGATAATCTTTGCTTTCTTATGGAAGCTGTTGTCCTGGAGATACTTGTAGAATCGGCAACTTCAAGTTTACTCTCATTCGCCTTCCACTTATACACAGTTGAGCGGCTTACAGAGAACTTGCGTGCTACCACGGTTGGTGACTCTGTCACTACAGCTAGTGTGGTGGAGCCGATTTCCAAATCCAGAACGGAAGGGAAAATCGGCTCCACCTTTTTGTTGTTGGAGAAATCCGGATGCCTAGTAGAGTCCGGACGAACCGTTATCAGAGCGGGAACTCCGTAGATCCTGGTCGATTTCTTGACCCAACAAGTAGCTCCGGCTGGCTTCGAAGTCTGAGTCGAACATGGCCGCCATAAGCGCAATAATGCATTGGCATGTGACCTATCGTCAAACGCCACGCCGCTTTCGTTTATTCAGCCATGAAGTATTAGCATACATATAACAGTCGTCTGAAAAATGTGTAGTTAAACATGCTCAGAAAAGGTACACTTACTTTGACTCTATCTCGGGGAAGATAATCTTTGCTTTCTTATGGAAGCAGTTGTGCTGGAGATACTTGTAGATTCAGCAACTTCATGTTTACTCTCATTCGCCTTCCACTTATACACAGTTGAGCAGTTTACAGAGAACTTGCGTTCTACGACGGTTGGTGACTCTGTCGCTACAACTAGTGTGGTGGAGCCGATTTCCAAGAAGGGAAAATCGGCTCCACCTTTTTGTTGTTGGAGAAATCCGGATGCCTAGTGGAGTCCGAACGAACAGTTATCAGAGGGGGGACTCCGTGGATCCTGGTCGATTTCTTAATTCAACAAGTAGCTCCGGCTGACTGCGAGCTCTGAGTCAAACATGGCTGCCATAAGCGCAATAATGCATTTGCATGTGTCGCATCGACAAACGCCACGCTGCATTTGCGTTATCCAGCCATGCAGAATTAGCATACATTTAACAGTCGTCTGAAAAATGTGTAGTTAAACATGCTCAGAAAAGGTACACTTATTTTGACTCTACCTCGGGGAAGATAATCTTTGCTTTCTTATGGAAGCTGTTGTCCTGGAGATACTTGTAGAATCGGCAACTTCAAGTTTACTCTCATTCGCCTTCCACTTATACTCAGTTAAGCGGCTTACAGAGAACTTGCGTGCTACGACGGTTGGTGACTGTCGCTACAACTAGTGTGGTGGGGCCGATTTCCAAATCCAGAACGGAAGGAAAAATCGGCTCCACCTTTTTGTTGTTGGAGAATCCGGATTCCCTGTGGGGTCCGGACGAACGGTTATCAGAGGGGGGGGGCTCCGTGGATCCTGGTCGATTTCTTGATCCAACAAGAAGTTCCGACTGGCTGCAAGCTATGAGTCGAACTTGGCCGCCATAAGCGCAATAATGCATTTGCATGTGACGCATCGACAAACACCACGCCGCATTTGCGTTTTCCTGCCATGAAGTATTAGTATACATCAACCATTCCTCTGAAAAATGTGTTGTTAAACATGCTAAGAAAAGGTACACTTACTTTGACTCTATCTCGGGGAAGATAATCTTTGCCTTCTTATGGAAGCAGTTGTGCTGGAGATACTTATAGATTCAGCAGCTTCAAGTTTACTCTCGTTCGCCTTCCACTTATACACAGTTAAGCGGCTTACAGAGAACTTGCGTGCTACGACGGTTGGTGACTCTGTCGCTACAACTAGTGTGGTGGAGCCGATTTCCAAATCCAGAACGGAAGGGAAAATCGGCTCCACCTTTTTGTTGTTGAAGAAATCCGGATTTCCTATGGGGTCCGGACGAACAGTTATCAGAGCGGGGACTCCGTGGATTCTGGTGGAATTTATGATCCATCAAGTAGCTCCGGCTGGCTGCGAGCTCTGAGTCGAACTTGGCCGCCATAATCGCAATAATGCATTTGCATGTGACGCATCGACAAAAACCACGCTGCATTCCCTTTATTCAGCCATGAAGTATTAGCATACATATAACAGTCGTCTCAAAAAAGTGTAGTTAAACATGCTCAGAAAAGGTACACTTACTTTGACTCTACCTCGGGGAAGATAATCTTTGCTTTCTTATGGAAGCTGTTGTCCTGGAGATACTTGTAGAATCGGCAACTTCAAGTTTACTCTCATTCGCCTTCCACTTATACACAGTTGAGCGGCTTACAGAGAACTTGCGTGCTACCACGGTTGGTGACTCTGTCACTACAGCTAGTGTGGTGGAGCCGATTTCCAAATCCAGAACGGAAGGGAAAATCGGCTCCACCTTTTTGTTGTTGGAGAAATCCGGATGCCTAGTAGAGTCCGGACGAACCGTTATCAGAGCGGGAACTCCGTAGATCCTGGTCGATTTCTTGACCCAACAAGTAGCTCCGGCTGGCTTCGAAGTCTGAGTCGAACATGGCCGCCATAAGCGCAATAATGCATTGGCATGTGACCTATCGTCAAACGCCACGCCGCTTTCGTTTATTCAGCCATGAAGTATTAGCATACATATAACAGTCGTCTGAAAAATGTGTAGTTAAACATGCTCAGAAAAGGTACACTTACTTTGACTCTATCTCGGGGAAGATAATCTTTGCCTTCTTATCGAAGCTGTTATCCTGGAGATATTTGTAGATTCAGCAGCTTCAAGTTTACTCTCGTTCGCCTTCCACTTATACACAGTTGAGCGGATTACAGAGAACTTGCGTGCTACCACAGTTGGTGACTCTGTCACTACAACTAGTGTGGTGGAGCCGATTTCCAAATCCAGAACGGAAGGGAAAATCGGCTCCACCTTTTTGTTGTTGGAGAAATCCGGATTACCTGTGGGGTCCGGACGAACGGTTATCAGAGCGGGGACTCCGTAAATCCTGGTCGATTTCTTGACCCAACAAGTAGCTCCGGCTGACTGCGAGCTCTGAGTCAAACATGGCTGCCATAAGCGCAATAATGCATTTGCATGTG
Source organism: Sclerospora graminicola (assembly GCA_001887855.2). Classification (NCBI taxonomy): domain Eukaryota; phylum Oomycota; class Peronosporomycetes; order Peronosporales; family Peronosporaceae; genus Sclerospora; species Sclerospora graminicola. Next base: position 54,547 of record MIQA02001028.1, on the reverse strand, counting down.
TCGCATCGACAAACGCCACGCTGCATTTGCGTTATCCAGCCATGCAGAATTAGCATACATTTAACAGTCGTCTGAAAAATGTGTAGTTAAACATGCTCAGAAAAGGTACACTTACCTTGACTATATCTCGGGGAAGATAATCTTAGCCTACTTATGGAAGCTGTTATCCTGGAGATACTTGTAGATTCAGCAGCTTCAAGTTTACTCTCGTTCGCCTTCCACTTATACACAGTTGAGCGGTTTACAGAGAACTTGCCTGCTACCACGGTTGGTGACTCTGTCGCTACAACTAGTGTGGTGGAGCCGAAATCCAAATCCAGAACGGAAGGGAAAATCGGCTCCACCTTTTTGTTGTTGGAGAAATTACGATTCCCTGTGTGGTTCGGACGAACAGCTATCAGAGGGGGGACTCCGTGGATCCTGGTCGATTTCCTGATCCAACAAGTAGCTCCGGCTGACTGCGAGCTCTGAGTCAAACATGGCTGCCATAAGCGCAATAATGCATATGCATGTGACGCATCGACAAACGCCACGCCGCTTTCGTTTATTCAGCCATGAAGTATTTGCATACATATAACAGTCGTCTGAAAAATATGTAGTTAAACATGCTCAGAAAAGGTACACTTACCTTGACTATATCTCGGGGAAGATAATCTTAGCCTACTTATGGAAGCTGTTGTGCTGGAGATACTTGTAGATTCAGCAATTCAGGTTTACTCTCGTTCGCCTTCCACTTATACGTAGTTGAGCAGTTTACAGAGAACTTGCGTGCTACCACGGTTGGCGACTCTGGCGCTACAACTAGATTGATGGAGCCGATTTCCAAATCCGGAACGGAAGGGAAAATCGGCTCCACCTTTTTGTTGTTGGAGAAATCCGGATTCACTGTGGGGTCCGAACGAACAGTTATCAGAGGGGGGACTCCGTGGATCCTGGTCGATTTCTTGATTCAACAAGTAGCTCCGGCTGACCGCGAGCTCTGAGTCAAACATGGCTGCCATAAGCGCAATAATGCATTTGCATGTGACGCATCGACAAACGCCACGCCGCATTTCGTTTATTCAGCCATGAAGTATTAGCATACATATAACAGTCGTCTGAAAAATGTGTAGTTAAACATGCTCAGAAAAGGTACACTTACCTTGACTATATCTCGGGGAAGATAATCTTAGCCTACTTATGGAAGCTGTTATCCTGGAGATACTTGTAGATTCAGCAGCTTCAAGTTTACTCTCGTTCGCCTTCCACTTATACACAGTTGAGCGGTTTACAGAGAACTTGCCTGCTACCACGGTTGGTGACTCTGTCGCTACAACTAGTGTGGTGGAGCCGAAATCCAAATCCAGAACGGAAGGGAAAATCGGCTCCACCTTTTTGTTGTTGGAGAAATTACGATTCCCTGTGTGGTTCGGACGAACAGCTATCAGAGGGGGGACTCCGTGGATCCTGGTCGATTTCCTGATCCAACAAGTAGCTCCGGCTGACTGCGAGCTCTGAGTCAAACATGGCTGCCATAAGCGCAATAATGCATATGCATGTGACGCATCGACAAACGCCACGCCGCTTTCGTTTATTCAGCCATGAAGTATTTGCATACATATAACAGTCGTCTGAAAAATGTTTTGTTAAACATGCTCAGAAAAGGTACACTTACTTTGACTCTATCTCGGAGAAGATAATCTTTGCCTTCTTATAGAAGCTGTGTTGCTGGAGATACTTGTCAATTCAGCAACTTCAAGTCTACTTTTCATTCGCCTTCCATTTATACACAGTTGAGCGGCTTACAGAGAACTTGCGTGCTACCACGGTTGGTGACTCTGTCACTACAACTAGTGTGGTGGAGCCGATTTCCAATTCCAGAACGGAAGGGAAAATCGGCTCCACCGTTTTTTCTTGGAGAAATTCAAATTCCCTGGGGTCCGGACGAACAGTTATCAGAGGGGGAGGGACTCCGTGGATCCTGGTCGGTTTCTTGATCCAACAAGTAGCTCCGGCTGACTGCGAGCTCTGAGTCAAACACGGCTGCCATAAGCGCAATAATGCATATGCATGTGACGCATCGACAAACGCCACGCCGCATTTCCTTTAATCAGCCATGAAGCATTTGCATACATATAACAGTCGTCTGAAAAACATGTAGTTAAACATGCTCAGAAAAGGTACACTTACTTTGACTCTATCTCGGGGAAGATAATCTTTGCCTTCTTATGGAAGCTGTGTTGCTGGAGATACTTGTAGATTCAGCAACTTCAGGTTTACTCTCGTTCGCCTTCCACTTATACACAGTTGAGCGGTTTACAGAGAACTTGCGTGCTACCACGGTTGGTGTCTCTGTCGCTACAACAAGTGTGGTGAAGCCGATTTCCAAATCCAGAACGGAAGGGAAAATCGGCTCCCATTTTTTTGAAGGCATTCAGAGTCTCTCTCGGTTCTGGACGAACAGTTATCAGAGGGGGGACTCCGTAAATCCTGGTCAATTTCTTGATCAAACAAGTAGCTCCGGCTGGCTGCAAACTCTGAGTCGAACTTGGCCGCCATAAGCATTTGCATGTGACCCATCGACAAACGCCACGCCGCATTTTCGTTATCCAGCCATGAAGTATTTGCATACATATAACAGTCGTCTGAAAAATGTGTAGTTAAACATGCTCAGAAAAGGTACGCTTACTTTGACTCTATCTCGGGGAAGATAATCTTTACCTTCTTATGGAAGCTGTTATCCTGGAGATACTTGTAGATTCAGCAGCTTCAAGTTTACTCTCGTTCGCCTTCCACTTATACACAGTTGAGTGGTTTACAGAGAACTTGCATGCTACGACGGTTGGAGACGCTGTCGCTGCAACTAGTGAGGTGGAGCCGATTTTCAATTCCAGAACGGAAGGGAAAATCGGCTCCACCGTTTTTTCTTGGGGAAATACGAGTTCTCTGGGGTCCGGACGAACAGTTATCAGAGGGGGGACTCCGTGGATCCTGGTCGATTTCTTGATCCAACAAGTAGCTCCGGCTGGCTTCGAATTCTGAGTCGAACATGGCCGCCATAAGCGCAATAATGCATTTGCATGTGACCTATCGACAAACGCCACGCCGCTTTTGTTTATTCAGCCATGAAGTATTTGCATACATATAACAGTCGTCTGAAAAATATGTAGTGAAACATGCTCAGAAAAGGTACACTTACTTTGACTCTATCTCGCGGAAGATAATCTTTGCCTTCTTATGGAAGCTGTGCCCTGGAGATACTAGTAGATTCCGCAGCTTCAAGTTTACTCTCATTCGCCTTCCATTTATACACTGTTGAGCGGTTTACAGAGAACTTGCGTGCTACCACGGTTGGTGACTCTGTCACTACAACTAGTGTGGTGGAGCCGATTTCCAAATCCAGAACGGAAGGGAAAATCGGCTCCACCTTTTTGTTGTTGGAGAAATCCGAATTCCTTCTGGGGTCCGGACGAACAGTTATCAGAGCGGGGACTCCGTGGATCCTGGTCGATTTCTTGATCCAACAAGTAGCTCCGGCTAACTGCGAGCTCTGAGTCAAACATGGCTGCCATAAGCGCAATAATGCATTGGCATGTGACCTATCGACAAACGCCACGCCGCTTTCGTTTATTCAGCCATGAAGTATTTGCATACATATAACAGTCGTCTGAAAAATATGTAGTTAAACATGCTCAGAAAAGGTACACTTACTTTGACTCTATCTCGGGGAAGATAATCTTTGCTTTCTTATGGAAGCTGTTGTCCTGGAGATACTTGTAGATTCAGCAGCTTCAAGTCTACTCTCATGCGCCTTCCACTTATACACAGTTGAGCGGTTTACAGAGAACTTGCGTGCTACCACGGTTGGTGACTCTGTCACTACAACTAGTGTGGTGGAGCCGATTTCCAAAACCAGAACGGAAGGGAAAATCGGCTCCACCTTTTTGTTGTTGGAGAAATCCGGATTACCTGTGGGGTCCGGACGAACGGTTATCAGAGCGGGGACTCCGTAAATCCTGGTCGATTTCTTGACCCAACAAGTAGCTCCGGCTGGCTTTGAACTCTGGAGTCGAACATGGCCGCCATAAGCGCAATAATGCATTTGCATGTGACCTATCGACAAACGCCACGCCGCTTTCGTTTATTCAGCCATGAAGTCTTAGCATACATATAACAGTCGTCTGAAAAATGTGTAGTGAAACATGCTCAGAAAAGGTACACTTACTTTGACTCTATCTCGGGGAAGATAATCTTTACCTTCTTATGGAAGCTGTTATCCTGGAGATACTTGTAGATTCAGCAGCTTCAAGTTTACTCTCGTTCGCCTTCCACTTATACACAGTTGAGTGGTTTACAGAGAACTTGCATGCTACGACGGTTGGAGACGCTGTCGCTGCAACTAGTGAGGTGGAGCCGATTTTCAATTCCAGAACGGAAGGGAAAATCGGCTCCACCGTTTTTTCTTGGGGAAATACGAGTTCCCTGGGGTCCGGACGAACAGTTATCAGAGGGGGGACTCCGTGGATCCTGGTCGATTTCTTGATCCAACAAGTAGCTCCGGCTGACTGCGAGCTCTGAGTCAAACATGGCTGCCATAAGCGCAATAATGCATTTGCATGTGACGCATCGACACACGCCACGCCGCATTTTCGTTATCCAGCCATGAAGTTTTAGCATACATATAACAGTCGTCTGAAAAATGTGTAGTTAAACATGCTCAGAAAAGGCATACTTACTTTAACTCTATCTCGCGGAAGATAATCTTTGCCTTCTTATGGAACCTGTTGTCCTGGAGATACTTGTAGATTCAGCAGCTTCAAGTTTACTCTCGTTCGCCTTCCACTTATACACAGTTGAGCGGCTTACAGAGAACTTGCGTGCTACCACGGTTGGTGACTCTGTCGCTACAACTAGATTGGTGGAGCCGATTTCCAAATCCAGAACGGAAGGGAAAATCGGCTTCACCTTTTTGTTGTTGGAGAAATTCGGATTCCTTCTGGGGTCCGGACGAACAGTTATCAGAGCGGGGACTCCGTGGATCCTGATCGATTTCTTGATCCAACAAGTAGCTCCGGCTGGCTGCGAACTCTGAGTCAAACATGGCTGCCATAATCGCAATAATGCATTTGCATGTGACGCATCGACAAACGCCACGCCGCATTTCCTTTATCAGCCATGAAGCCTTAGCATATATATAACAGTCGTCTGAAAAATGTGTAGTTATACATGCTCAGAAAAGGTACACTTACTTTGGTTCTATCTCGGGGAAGATAATCTTTGCCTTCTTATCGAAGCTGTTGTGCTGGAGATATTTGTATATTCAGCAGCTTCATGTTTACTCTCGTTCACCTTCCACTTATACACAGTTGAGCGGTTTAATGAGAGCTTGCGTGCTACCTCGGTTGGTAACTCTGTCGCTACAACTAGTGTGGTGGAGCCGATTTCCAAATCCAGAACGGAAGGGAAAATCGGTTCCACCTTTTTGTTGTTGGAGAAACCCGGATTCCCCAAGGGGTCCAGACCAACAGTTATCAGAGCGGGGACTCCGGGGATCCTGGTCGATTTCTTGATCCAACAAGTAGCTCCGGCTGACTGCGAGCTCTGAGTCGAACTTGGCCGCCATAAGCGCAATAATGCATTTGCATGTGACGCATCGACAAACCGCCACGCCACATTTGGGTTATCCAGCCATGAAGTATTAGCATACATATAACAGTCGTCTGAAAAATGTGTAGTTAAACATGCTCAGAAAAGGTACACTTACTTTGACTCTACCTCGGGGAAGATAATCTTTGCTTCCTTTGGAAGCTGTTGTCCTGGAGATACTTGTAGATTCAGCAACTTCAAGTTTACTCTCGTTCGCCTTCCACTTATACACAGTTGAGCGGTTTCACAGAGAACTTGCGTGCTACCACGGTTGGTGACTGTCGCTACAACTAGTGTGGTGGAGCCGATTTCCAAATCCAGAACGGAAGGGAAAATCGGCTATACCTTTTTGTTGTTGGAGAAATCCGGATTCCCTGTTGGGTCCGGACGAACAGTTATCAGAGCGGGGACTCCGTGGATCCTGGTCGATTTCTTGACCCAACAAGTAGCTCCGGCTGGCTTCGAACTCTGAGTCGAACATGGCCGCCATAAGCGCAATAATGCATTTGCATGTTACCTATCGACAAACACCACGCCGCTTTCGTTTATTCAGCCATGAAGTCTTAGCATACATATAACAGTCGTCTGAAAAATGTGTAGTTATACATGCTCAGAAAAGGTACACTTACTTTGGTTCTATCTCGGGAAGGTGATCTTATTCTACTTATGGAAGCTGTTGTCCTGGAGATACTTGTAGATTCAGCAACTTCAAGTCTACTCTCATTCGCCTTCCACTTATACACAGTTGAGCGGTTTACAGAGAACTTGCGTGCTACCACGGTTGGTGACTCTGTCGCTACAACTAGTGTGGTGGAGCCGAATTCCAAGTCCAGAACGGAAGGGAAAATCGGCTCCACCTTTTTGTTGTTGGAGAAATCCGGATTCCCTCTGTGGTAGTTATCAGAGCGGGAACTCCGTGGATCCTGGTCGATTTTTTGATCCAACAAGTAGCTCCGGCTGGCTGCAAACTCTGAGTCAAACATGGCTGCCATAAGCGCAATAATGCATTTGCATGTGACGCATCGCCAAACGCCATACCGCATCTCCTTTATTCAGCCATGAAGTCTTAGCATACATATAACAGTCGTCTGAAAAATATGTAGTTAAACATGCTCAGAAAAGGTTCACTTACTATGACTCTATCTCGGGGAAGATAATCTTTGCCTTCTAATGGAAGCTGTTGACCTGGAAATACTTGTAGATTCAGCAACTTCAAGTTTACTCTCGTTCGCCTTCCACTTATACACAGTTGAGCGGCTTATGGAGAGCTTGCGTGCTACCACGGTTGGCGACTGTCGCCACAACAAGTGTGGTGGAGCCAATTTCCAAATCCAGAACGGAAGGGAAAATCGGCTCCATCTATTTTTTGGGGGGATATTCGGATTCTCTCTGGGGTCCGGACGAACAGTTATCAGAGGGAGGACTCTGTGGATCTTAGTCGATTTCTTTACCTGACAAGTTGCATCGACCTGATCATCCTGGTCTTTTGACTGGCCATCACAAACGACTGTATCAACATTCTCTTTAATCGCATCTTGTAAAACCATTGTTTCTCGGTGGCTACACGCATGAGGTCTATATGGTAATATTTTTTCCGATAAGGTCGGGGGAAGGTGCCTTTTGGAGACAAGGCTGTTCTCCGCTGGAATTCGCCACCGGTGGATAGGTTAGAGTTGGTACGTAATAAAAAAAAATACCATAACGGGAGCGATCGGGAAACCCGACCGGACCAGCCAATAATTAGTGTTAATTAATAACCACAAGTAAATTCCACAGTATATTAACAATCCTCCGTGGTAATTCCAAGTAGTTATCTCCACGAGCTCTTAACACGAGGGCGTGAGTGTCGAGGATTAGATGACCTAAAACAATTCGGTCGGGGGACTTCCGGAGAGCCAAAGTGCGTAAGTACGCGTCTCGACCGGGGGATAGTTGAGCTGGAGGCGACCTTGTCAACCCTCTACTTTCAATGACCACCGACACGTGGCGAAGCGACGCTTTGCTTAGGGGGTAGATTCAATTCCTATTACTAAAAAATATAATAATTGTGAAGTCTAACCGAAGATAATATCGTCTAATCACGTGACAGGATCGTTAAGTTCGATGTATTGGGTGGATCACTTAGTTTAGTCTATAGTACATTTAGTATTCCCAGTCTCTTTCGTTATCTTCATAGTCTCTATTGATCGGGTTATTTTCTGGTCAGCTTTTCCATCTTCGACAATACCGATTGTCCTGTTCCGGCCAACTGGTTGGAATACTCGTTCGGCCACACAGATCCGATAGGTCGATCCGAACGGTCCTCCGAACCATAATAGTGTCTAATTAGCCAATTATCGATCTCTTTCAGCCACAATATCGGCCGACCAGCATCTATAATCATTCATAACCTCCATATTATCCGATCAGTGAATTGTTTTAGTCGGCCGTCCATGCCGATCAACTGGTCGGATCGGTCCATAAAGAAAGCTCGAAACGCCATTTTTAATAGCGCCTGATGGGCAGAATAAATCGATCACCAATGATGGTCGGCATGTTCTGACCTGTAACTTAGCATCACTTCAAACCCGATCGGCCCACTCTAGTTAGCTTATTCCAATCTGATCGTCTCGGTCCAATTAAGTACCGGTATCTTCCACTATTTCTCTATTTCTCTTTTGGCATATACGTTGCCGATATATAATGTTGCTGATCGTTTATTTCGATTGCCCCATCCCGGGTTCGATTGCCCCGTCTAGGATGGAAGATAACTGCCATTTCGAACATTCCACTCGTCCCACAAGACATTTTTCCACTTTTCTTCCAATCTGCAGCAATCGATGTCCTATTTGTCCAATCGGTGCAACGATGTGGGCCACTTCCGTTTATTTCTCACTTTGACTTTACCACACTAGTGCTTCTTACCGGTACGTTAGAGAAATGCACATGCAATCTGTTAGAACGCAGCAACCAAGGTTGCGCCCCGCGCGCCACTTGCACAGATAATAGAACATAGAAAAGTGCATTAAGAAAACGAATATCAATCATGTGCCTACTGTTAGTATAACACATCGTGAAATATGGCCGCACGCAGCTGCCGGTGTAATCAAATCAAACCTTTTCAACACTCCTCCTCGCCGGCTCAGGCCTCGACCAGATCGAGGCATCAACCTCCCCGAATATAGTGCGGCGTCAAGTACCATGCGAGAATTGCTTGGCTTCGGCAAATTTTTGAAGGAATTACAGGTAAAAGTCAGGATGCAGATGAAGCTTTACGTATATAATCAAGCTACTCAAGGGAAAAAGAACGTCAGGAAGAGTCAAGCATGTGGACGTGACGATCAAGTTTGTTACGAATTGCGTAAGAAGGAAAAAAATGAGATTGAGTATATGCAATCAAGGAATTGTCGGCGGATGGTTGACAAAGATTTAAATGCGCCAATGATCGGCGAGCAAAGGGCAAAATTGGACTACACGTGAATGATGGAAAACAAGTGCGCGAAGATGCTGCCAGGCTTCCATAGTCGACAGGTACGCGCATCCTTGCTTTTTGCACAACCAAAACACTGTCATTTCATCGAGAGTAACTACCCCCACTTTCTGTCCACCTTGTCCACTGCGAAGTCAGCGTCATCGAAACCACACACTTCAATCTACAAGTCAGCGTCATCGAAACCACACACTTCAATCTACTCGCTCGGCTCTTTGTCATCCATGCATAGTCTGTACTTGCTTGTCTCTTTAGATACCGCACAATCCGCTTAGGTAGCTTCCAGTCCGATACAGTCAGTTGATGCGTCCTACGAGTGGCTTTATGCACGGCAAATGCGATTTCTGGTCTTGTGCACCTAGCCAACCAAAGCAAACTGCCAACTAAAGAACGAAGAACTGTCTCACTAACTTTTCCTTCTTTTGCATCAGCAATTTGCTCGTCACATCCATCGTTCACTTCGTTACACTCCTCACCGATAGGCGTCTTTGCACCGCTTGCTCCTTCCAGACCATACGCCTTGCACAAATCATTTATCCTGTTCTCTTGATCCAATTCATATCATCTTAGGTCGTCATATGTCACACGCATGGCAAACAATTTCGCGCCACTCCAAGGTTCATGATTGACAGTGCCTTGAGTTCAACAAAGAAATAATCCACGTTTTCTTGCTTGTTAGCCTTGGCATACGCGTTAGGCTCATTGCCGTGCCTTACTGACACACGCCACCGTCTGCAAGCGCTAAAAGCACCTTCACGCTTGCAAAAGTCACATTATAATCGACACCAAGAACTTGTTCGTTTCCGCACGCTACGAGTCTTGCTTCAGCCGTTCCACACACCCATCTGCATCCGTCTTTGTCCTAAACACCCACTTCGTGTAGAGCGCCTTTGCCCCTATTGGTATGTTGTCCAATATCCGTACTCCGTTTGCTTCTAGCGCGTCCAAGCTCTTGCTTAATCGCCTCCTTCCACTCATTACCTTCTGCTCTTTGCACCGCCTCCAGATACGTCTTCGAGTCATGCTCAACAATACCTCATTAGTCAACCTTCCTTTATCGTCGCACCTATTCTTTTGATTGCTTGTTTTGTCTTCCTCTTCAGTCTTGTTTATGTTACCTTGACCTTCCCTTGATTTTTTTCTAATGGACCTTGTAACCGGGCGATCCCTCGTCTAGGTCTTCCTCTTCTTTCTACACTTTCTCTTTTCCCGTTTTCCAGACCTCGCCTGATTCTCGTTAGATACAGAAAACCACCCATTTCTTACCGTTACTTTCTCGTCCTCTCTTTTCTTCTTCAACATTCTCGTTCTTCTCCTGATGCAAATAAAGCCCCTGATCTTCTCATTCTTGTCCTTGTAGTGTTTCAATGTTTTCTAGATGCTGAGTGGTAATTACCACTCGGTCTCTCGGCAAGTTTGGATATTATAGTTAATATTTTTTTAAAGTAAAAACTTGTCCTATTAGGGGTTTTTAGACATCCGATTTTCCAAGCAGAAATAGGTTAAAAGATCGAGCGAATTTCCACTTCAGTGCTCTGGATTCTGTCGTGACAAAAATGGGAATTGATCTTTCACCAAATTTCTGTCCCCTCTGTATTTACATATATTTCCCTAAGTACGATTTGCACAACTTAAAAATACAATACGTGCACCCACTGTGATAAAATCCAATCACCTGTCTAAAACGCTTGAATGTTATTTACAGGTTTTTGAAAATCCAGTCGCTCAGAAATTTCAGCCCAGAAAACGGTCTCTTGCGGTCGATTTCTTGCCCGATTTTTCGGCTAATTTCTTGTTGAGATATCAGTGAAAAACAGATGTCTGAAACCCCCTATTAAACAAAAAACTGCAAAATAAATAAAATTTTAAATTAATTGATAATAATAATAATTCAATAGACATTAAAATAAATATATTTTGGCTATTTAAAATTATACCAAAATAATCCTAACGTAAAACAGCAGTTTATCGCTGACATCGCAAAATTGCCGTCTCATTGTTCCTAGCCAATCATGTTCCGGATATAGGTGGGGTGATGGATATCATTGGCAGATAAAAATTTACAGCACTTTCCTGCCGGATGAATTGGACAGTTTTACTTAATATTTGTATACTGCTATTGTGAAGGAACTATTTTGGTAAACTCAATACAGTGCAAAATAGTCTTGCACACGGAATGAATACACTTAGTGGCGGCTATTTTAGCCAATACTACGTGGAAAAAAGTATGAATCCTAAAGCCACGACGCAAAGGCGCAGCCTCATCTGGGCTGAAGAAGATCCGTGCTCATCATAGTAGAGACCAATGTACCACCCCCTTCAGTGACAAAAAGGGGACTGGCAATAAATTGATGGCAAGGTGTTTCATGCATCAATATTATCGAAACGTTTAAACATGAATAATTAGTAAAACTGACGTGTGGATCAGATAGGACATGGTTTAATCTTCTTGTTGTATCTTTTACATGCGCTCAAATCGAATTTTCTACCTATAATAAGAGGGTTTTACTTAGCAGTCCAAAAGTCAGCAATTAACTGCTGTTTTACGTTAGACGAATTTTTCACAAAAATTCCACAAGGCCCTGTATAATAAAAGGGAAACATTATTCTGACCCACTCAAATTGATACGTTGACCCCCATCTCCAAAGAAAGGATGCAGCATAATAAATTAAAGGGATCGGTTATTCAGCCTCCACCTTTTTGTTAACCAGCCCCCACCCCCCAATTTTAGCCTCCAGTATAATAGCCCCCACCCCAAAAAAATGTATTGGTCAGAATGTCACACATCCACTTCGCATTCATCGAACTCATGAGAAAATATCTTATTACGTCACGGCTTCTATAAATTTTGGACTTGTAAATCTACTGCTTCTGCATCTACTTCTTCTAAAACTACTGCTTCTATACCTGCTCCACGTGTCCGCACTTGCACAGGATCTTCGCATGCGACGTAATTTGTTAGCTCCGCTACGTTTTCTGTAAAGCAGAACAACATCGGGAATTATAGTAAATTCGTCAACAAATTAGACAAAACAATACATGCAACGAATTCTTCAACGTACAAGACGGACATAGGCCTTTTCGTATAGACCTGCCACATGGGGTTCACGTGGGCCAAGTACAGTTATCTGCGCATTTGCTTGCACTAAACAGGATACCTATGGCTGTATGTGCGCCATGTTCTTTATTTTTGCAATTGAACACCGTCAAATCCTCGAAGATGAAGAATTATTTGGGGTGGTGGCTAAATTATTTGGGGTGGAGATTGACCAATCAAAAATTCGGGGGTGGAGGCTGACCAATCAAATTATTTGGGGTGGAGGCTGACCAATCAAAAATTCGGGGGTGGGGGCTGGTTAACAAAAAGGTGGGGGCTGAATAACGATCCTAAATTAATTAAAAAATAAATTTAACAAGGTATAAAAAAACAATAAAGCCCATGTACTTTTTCATTGATTAAATTAATAATTTAATTTATTATGATTTCTAGCAAAATTAATTCATTGATATGACGAAAGAAATACAATTAATTGTTTTTAGAAAAGGTTTACATCAATTAATAGGGAAACACTAAAGGCACCGCCTAAAAATGATTTGGGCACCTATTCGGACTTAGCCGAAAATATAGTGTAAATATAAATAATGGCCCGCAATTATCTTCTTTAATACTTCATAACTTATAGGAACGTTACCACTCCTTTCGATTGCAACTATAATAGTACTTGTACTTATTACTCTCAAATTTGCATTCGATACCATCGTGCAAGAATTTGTGTGATCATTGTTATAGAAGAACACTTTAATTGGAAGAATAAATATGCTATAAATAGAGTAGGGATAGATAATTTTCCTTCGGCTACTATAACTTGTTTTTCTCTAAAAAGCTTTCAATGATCCTTGTTAAGCATAATTAATTCCTATTTGCTGAAGCAGGCATAACCACCGAAAGCAATCTACTTTTTTGACCGTTTCTATTTCTTGTTAGCATATCTGCTATATTATCTGGCATGTCATCTTAATCTACCTAATCTATTCTTTTATCTTTCCAACTAGCTTTATTTTTTATAACACCTGAAAGCATTCCGTGCGCAGCAAGCTTTCTGAGCATATTACGATTTTTTGGGTGCAACTTCTAGGACGCCCTGTTAATTCAAATCTATTTGTCACTCTGTTTTGCGCAAAATTTCTTGCCAGTTTTGTCAACTATGAGTATATTCAACTGCAAAATTCGCTTAATGCAGATTGCAGTATTTATAGCTTAAAAAAGGGATGGACGGCACGAAAAAAATCTAATTCCTTTACTGGATAAACTAAGATTAACTGGTATAAAAACACATTTACTAGAGATAGTTGGTTTTATTGTTAAATGTTTTTCAGGCTGAAACTACCAGAGAAATTGAATAATTTGCTGCGCAAAGTTAAAACCTTTTTCGACTTTATTGCCAACTTGACTGCAAAACTATTTCTCGTCAATACAATTTAAGTAATTTTAACACGAACAGCATTTGTTTGTTACATCGATATTCGAAGCAAAGTATAAACGGTGTCTAAAGTAACGAAGTACCACATCATATGACAGCGTTGGTTGGTCGTATGCAATAATCTTCTTTCATGATACCATTACAGTGGTAAGGTATTAACAACTTAGTTTGTACCGAATATTTTTAATAGACTTGCGTCTTTGACGCACATGCCGTCATTATACGTCGAGAATCGAAAGTTTTGCCATAGAAGATAATTGTGTAATAGAGCCTTTTTCGAGTCGGTATGTCGTGAAATAAGTTCGCTTTTAATTCGACTAAGTCCGATTGGGTCCCAAATCATTTTAGCCGGTGCTCTTAGTGTTTCCCAATTAATATTTAAAAAAAATGCACTAAAAAAATGTATTTACTTCTTGATTAAAAAATAATTATTTATGATAAACACGATATCAGACCTCCTGGGGCATTATCTAGCGGGAACGGCGGAGCGGTACTACTATAAGCATGTCGAGATATGATGTAATCAATTGGCCATGTAATGGAGAGAATGCTCAATGCATTAAACGAGCATTACGCCAGCACAGACGATGAAGTTGTTTACGGTGCCAAAGAACGCGCGACGCAGTCGGACTGAACACTACATGAATTTAGTGGCGATCTCGAAGCGTGCGAAGGTGGAGCGGACTATCTCGTGTTGAGCATTATAGTTCAATATGCGTCGCAAAACTTAAGAACTGTACTTATGGCTAAAGTGGACGGCTCGTGCACGGATTATCTACTGCAAGCGGAGAGTTGGCGCATTTCGCGCAGTCGTGGGAGCTGGAGTGATACTTAGGACGAAAAATAGTTGGGTACGAGAACGAAGGACGGCGACGAGATGAAAGACGATGTTACGGTTGTGGAAAGATAGGGCATATAAGAGTGGAGTGCCCTGATCTAGAACAAAGTGAAAGTGGGCACTTCGCATTGGTGATTAGTGAAGCTGAAGTCTCTGAAGGACGAATATGGATTTTGGACAACGGGTCCATTAGATATCTCGTAAGCGAGGCGTCGTGGTTGGACGGAGAGGAAACGTGTGATGAGACATGTGTGTAACCTAATGGGGTGTTGCTGCATATCAACACTAAGTTGCGTGTGAGTGCGTGTAGCAAAGAGCGATATGTGACGTTAACGGATGGATGCTATGCGGGGAAGGCGTAGTACACAATCTTATTTTGTATGAAAAATTGGACGATAAGGGATAAACACTGATGCGTAAGGACAGTAGACGAGTAGTGGCTGCGTAGGACGAAAATTGTGTGGCGCTTGACGTTGATTTGCGAAGAAACATTTTGGTCGTGAATGGAGAGGTCGTTAAGGAGAAAATAGCACCTGTGGACGTTGTGATGATGTCTTTGGAAGGATTAGTGGATGGCGAATGCGAAAGGGACTGTGACGTTTAAGAAGGCACGCTGATAGACTTTCACAGAAGACTTGGGCATTTGAACTTTGATGTAGTGGAACGCCTGGTCAAGGATAAAAGTTCCGGGATCGAGCTTACGGATCATAGGTGGGTGAATTGTTTAACGTGCGCGAAAGGCAAGCGAACTAGAGGACGACACAATGATAAGGACAGTGGAGAGCATGCGCCTATTGACAGACTTGGTGGATGGATTTGCTCAAATTTGAAAGTACCTATGACGCCAAGAGACAGATTGAGAAACAGATATATGATAAACTTTATCGATCATAAGATTAACTACTGTCGTGTTTTTCTAGCGAGGACTAAAGACGCGGCGGCCAAGAAATTCGAGCATTTTCTCACTTTCTTTGAGAAAAGGTTCAACTGTCGCATACGTGTGCTGATGATGGAATCTGGGCGTGAATATGAGAACAAGAGAACTGGTATCTCAAGGCAAAGGAGAGAAGCGCCGAACCAAAATAGCAACGGAAAGGGGGAGCGAATGCACAGAGCAATCATGAACATGGCGAAGTGCATGATCTTTGCATGTGGTTTACCTTGATTTTTTGGGGGTGATGCTGTACAGTACGCGGCGTATATCATAATTTGAGCGCTCACAAACGCGAACACGGGACGATCGTCGCCGATGAAGATGCTGACGAAGGAATCGCCGAATTTGGGTGAGATAGTGGTGTTCGGCTCACCATGTACTCTGTACAGAGATCCAAGGAGCTCAAACTTTTCGCAGAGACCCACACGCTGACTGCGTCAGCACGATTTGTCGCTCGAAACGCTACCCCCATTCCAGGAAACCAGAACCTAAACCTACATTAAATTCCATACCGTCAAAAGGCCTTATTGCATGTTTCTTCTGCCGAGCGTCCAGATATCCTATAGGCCCGTGATTTGGCATCCCCATTTGCGGCCTGCCCACGCCTCCTTGCGGTGCCGCACCACGTTGCACCCCCGCCATATTTTCCATTTGCGCTGTCTCCGTTTCGTTTTGATACCGTTGTCGTGCCTCCTCTTGCGCTTGTGCCTAGTAAGGTTGTTATCAGGTATGCTGATTGGAAGGGTTAACCTGATCTCTAATTTTTGATGGCATCGAAGGTGATCAGATCGACCGACGGTAATATCGTCCAATCATTTATTTTTTTGGTTAGGTCACATGAGTTGGTGTGGTGTACATGGTGCTATATTCTGGGCTCTATATTTTGAATGTCTGGATTGAATCTACCCTCTTAAACAAAATAGTCGTTCTGTCACGCGCAAGTGATCATTGAGAACGGAGGACTAAGCAAGCCCTCTCATATTCACTCTACCCGGACGAGACGCCTAAAAACACATTTTGGCTCGCCGGAAGTGGTATTTATCTAAGTTTCATATCCACATACCGCCAAAGTATCTGTGCTCTACCGGGATCCTGCCGGCGATATGTTCACATGCGTCCTAGGTGATATTTCCAGCGAGTCAATGTGCATGCGTTCTTCTCTTCCCAACCTGGACGCAAGCATATTGTTGTTGAAGGGCGGTGTCATTGGTGCCCCAATCTTTTGGCCTCGTACATTGCCATCGTCACGAAGCTTTTTTTTCGGCTTGGTCTGTGATTCTTCTAACTTGTTTAACCTACCGACTAAATCTCTCATCAGTACAGGCATTTCAATTTTCTCTTCAGTACCCATATCCACCCCAATTGCGGAGGTCGGCGCTGTCATCCCTCGCTTGAATGACAGCTTGACTTATCTCATCTTCATTATTAGCTACGTCGATCCTTTTGCGACCGACGGTGTGAGCTTGCAGAGCGTGCCTGGGTTTCTCACCTGTAGCATTGTGTATTGGGCTTATAACCTGTTAAAACACAGTAGCCGCGGTGCGCCCCGCGCATAATAGATAATACCTCGAAAATGGGAAGCTTCCGGCAGGCCCTACGCTCTCAATGTGGAAACATACTATACATGTAAAGCAAATGCGTTTTACTTAATTGAAATACTCTGGGAACAAGAAATAAAAACAAGCCATTTTGTCAATTTGCGTCCGATCATAGCAATGTGGGTAGTCGTTTAGATGGCACGTTTCACGAGGATTCTGACCAATGACGATTTCTACCACTTTGTAAAGTAATCGGCTTTTATAAAAAATTGTAGACTTGATCAATTTGGTAATTTTCCATTGTCGCTTGGGCACAAGTGGCATATTTCCAGGTATAGAAGTCGCATTAACTTTGCAAAGTGGTACGAAAAACAATCCACTTTGTCCCTATATATACTAACATATTATGTGAATATACATACATACTTCCTCTGTCCCGATTGAAAATGTGCAGTTAGGTTTTTGTGTCATACACAATTTAGATGAAAGCATCTGATTGGACAATTGTGACAGACTTGATGGTCATCTAATTCTTGGCGCGAGAATATTAAAAGTGCGGGACTCTAATAACTATTCATGGTATAAAGATGGGAGGGGTCTTCTACTTCAGGTAACGGCTTTATGTCTAGCAAAGACGCATCCACAGAAGGAAATGAAGATCATCGCATTAACCGGCGTAAGAACCAGGATTGCGCTATAGTAAAGAGGAACTATCGGCACTACATTTTACAACCTCTGAGATACCGTCGATCCCGCCGGAAGCGACGCTGGCGTCAGAGCACAGTCTACCACCAGTTAGTACATTGCCATTGACTATAAAGTAATTGATAAGCAGTGGTCACTGAATTTCAATCGTGGACGGAGTCGTGAACGAGGAAATACGCACTATAGAGGAGGGGCACGTGGCCTTTAGGAACGTGGAGCTCTTAGTGATGAGACGGAAGGATTAACAAAACTACAAAAAGGCCAAAATCAACGATTCGGTGAAAAAGGATTAACAAAACTACAAAAAGGCCAAAATCAACGATTCGGTGAAAAGGATTCAACATGGACACGTGAAGCCAAACTTACTGACGGATCTACTTGGCGATGATGTATGGGATGGAAACTTGGTTGCATACCTGAATAGCAACGAAATGGAGCATTGTGGTTGTTATTTACCATCACATTTGATCGTATTTTTGTAGTTAATTTCTCTTTGCTGTGTTTGTGCAATAAAAGACCTGGTAAGTATGGCAGATGCAGCAGAAAAGTTCGACTAGATGGATGCTATGCGAGAGGAGATTGAGGAGGCAAGAACGACAAGGTAGGTCTCAAAAAAGATACCGCGGGGCTATTGTGCGTCTAAACAGCTCTATTTGACTAATTTTTAGGACGAGATAAATGATTCTTTTGATAAAACAAACTTGAGGACGCAGCAGCCGCTATAAAATTTGATGACAGTGATGATGAAGCAGCGCTGTAGACTAAATCTACCCGAAAGTATCCTGAATGGTAACAGTGCTGGTGTCGGAAAGTCAAGCAAGCAAAAGCCAACACTTTAACTCTCTCGGAAGTTCTGACGAGCAGTTGGTGCATGAGAAGAGTAGTAGTTTCTCATAGTCGCAAAGTTTTAACAGGTGCATTTCGAAGTGGAATATGAATGGTTTTACTTAGACTCGCAGCAAGCAGTAATGGAACAAATCATGCTTCTCTCGCGTTCTTAATGGTTTTTATCTGCGTCGCTCCAGTGCTCGCAATTAGCCTGATAAAATTCGTCAGAAATAGAATCAAATGAATAGGTACACACCAATAAAAAACCGTCATTCACTAGATCTCTTTTTATCGGCCAAAAAAAATACGAGCTTCGATTGATGTTTAAAATTGTAGTGTTACGTTACCCTTCGTGTGACCATTAAAACGTGATTCCGACAGCAGAATCGAGTAGATGAGATCTTGGTCTTTCCAAATACCCCGTTTTTGGGTAATATCGCTACCTCAGCGACGATTTAGAAAACTTTTAGTGGAACTACCACCTGCGAGAATCCCATGCTCGAGCTCTTCGCCATATTTCTTCTCTTGAGCAGCAGCTGCAGGAGGCCTACTCCAGGCAGCAAAGACTGCGATCTGAGCATTTCCAAGTTCGGAGAATATATCATGACGCTTGTGACGAGCTGATCCGGGCCGACCGTGCGCAAAATTATGCTAGCTTAAATCGTGGTTTTGGTCGCAAAACACAGTGAATTCCTGCGCAAGAAATACAGCTCGATTCGCCACGATTTGACCAATACGATGGTGAAATTCTCATCTCAAACTGACCAGGAGTCGAGAATATCTGGCTCCACTCCCATTTGCACATTCTCGACCAGGACAGAGGAAGTATGTAGGTACAAAGGGGATTTAAAATATAAATTAAAGTATTAGGAGCAGATTACAATCGCTCCTACCTAAATTGTACACAGTTGCATGTTATAGGCGCCTGTATTTTGAGAAATGTCCTTTTAGATATACATGTACAGTCGTCCCTCCATTTATGAACACACTTTGTGTCACCCAATTATATAAATGACCCTTACGAGGAGGGGCAATATTTCAATATATGCAATTTATGCTGGTGCAGACCAACCAAAGGTATGAAATATCCTTTTATACTCGACCAGAGTATACTTGATATGTGGTAGGAGGATTTGCACAATTTTATTTAAAGTTTGTATAGGATAAGTTAAGTATGGATGGAATTTAAACGTTATTATACTATACCCTCGACATATAGGTCACTATAGAAAAATATATTAAGAAAACAAGTATAAATCATGTGCCTACTGTAAGTAAAAACACATCTTGAGATGGCCGCAAGCAGCTGCCAGTGCAATCAAATCACACATTTTCAACACAACCGCATGTTTTGAGTAAGTTTCTTGAGTTCTTGATCTTAGTGCGTCTTACCATTGCGCGTGACTTGTCGAGTGTACAAATGCTACTAAGGGTCCGTCTAGCTAAATCCTGGATTTTCATGTCTCCATACGCTGTTTTCGACAAATCTACTGGATTCGCAAAAAACAGCGTCTGCAGTGAGACACTGTTTCCGATTTGTAGTGGCTGTCTGGCAACCATCACAAAACATGAAACACACAGGAATGAGCATCAACAAAAGTGACGACGGTGATGACGCCGTGGTCAGCACGGTGCTCGCGTCGATGCCAGCGGTATTGTCAGCCTATCTCAAAAAACCATAACGAACGTCGGCATTGACAGGGGCTTTGTACTATGCTGAACTATGTGCAGGCAATGAATGTCGCTTCCAAGAGCAAGATCGAATGGGCAAGACAGTTTTTTGTCGGCTTCGCAAGGAACTGGAGTCGACACATCGTGTGAAAAGCTCTCGCTGGGTGGGCAGCGAAAAAAATACTCGGAGCGGACTCTCTGGAGTACTATTTTCGCTGTACTGTCTTACGTGAAAAAGCAATCGAAATGCTCAAGAGCGCTGGCACAGCGGCGACACGATCACCAGAGTTTTGTACGAAGTAGTTGTTGCTATTCTACATCTACAAACAAAGTACATCGAGCCACATGTGCCAGCACATATCATCCCAAAGTTCATGCCCTATTTTTCCTTCTGTATCCGTGCACCTGACGGCACGCATATAAAGTTCAAGCCCAAGGGAACTGACACGCGAGCATATCGAAATCGTAAGGAGCGATAACTCAAAATATGCTTACTGTTTGTAATTTCGATTTATCTTTCTCTTACATGCTGGATGGAAGGGAGGAATCAGCGCAAGATGGACGGGTGCTTCGCGACGCGTGGACGAAAGGGCCAAAGTGCCGGCAAGATCAATTTTTTCTGGGCGATGCCGGATACGCTCTCAGTGAAAACGTTCTGTCCCCATACCGGGGTGTACGCTATCATTTGAAATAATGGAAATCCGGCAAGTTGCGGCCCCAGAATTCAAATGAGCTATACCATTTGAGGCATTCATTGCTACGGAATGTTGTGCGAACGTTTGGTGTGGCCAAGAAACGGTTCGGTATTTTTCGCGTTGATTCCCTCACTTCAGTATGAATCGGGATATAATAGTGAGATTTCACAACTACAGTTTTATCTTTACCCTCAGTGGTCATTCTGCCGCTGATGAAAAAGATAAACTTTGAGAAAAACCGATTTAGCTGTGATGATCAAATTAACAATTTCTACGATAGATCATAGACCAATAATTAAACAATAGTGGCTACCAACCAAGTACTTGGTTAATCGTGCGACGAAGCTTTATTTTGCCGTTGCCATTTTTAGTGCGGCGCAATGCTCAACTGCGAGCTCGAGTTCGTCTCGATATTTAGCGGTTCTCGTCGTTTCTATTGATAAATCGAGCATGAAAGTATTGTTTTGTCGTTTTCTGATTTTTTTTTGCAATCATGCCCAGCGTTTTTTTTCTCTTTTCGTTACCAAACACTCCATAACGGATACAAGCACCGGAGCATTCGCAGGTCCTTGTCCACAAGAGTCCTTTTGTTTCTTTTGCAACATGAAGCCATACACAAAGCGGTGTATGACCAGACCAGCAAGGCATCGCACGGACTTCGGGTTTCTAGTGACGCTAGCGTGGTTTGGCAGATACGACGAACTTGACACTAATTTCCTATCGACAGCTCCAGTTTGGTGTATGCGTAATTTACGTTAAAATCTTTATCTCCATTTGTATAGTTTTAACTAAGTTCTGACTTAATGGTCAAGCGCTTCCTCACTCTCTGCAACTGTGCGTGCAGTCGTTGCTTCAAACCCAATCAAGAGGCATTTCAATGTGCCTTTAAAGTTTTTATCCGAACCGTCAAAATTTCTAACGCTTATGCAAATATTCGACGATTAGATGTCATCTAGCTAGGGTTACGCAGCACCTCTTCATTCACACCAATATCAAGAAGAGACATGAGCACACCGTTTGAGGGCTTCGTACGTAAAGGGATGAAAATACGAAAGGCTTGCTCTTCACTAATACGGGACGCAGAAGACATACAGAGAAGGGGCGCTATTTTCGAGTACCGTCGAGGCCAAATATACTCAAAGCTAGTCAGCCACGGTACTCACCTTTGATGATAAAGACTCATTCTTCACACGGGCCTCAATCTTCAGTTGAGAAACTTTATCATCTTATATTATTCAACCATTATATATATTATAATAGGTAAAAATGAGATAGAATGCTGTGCGAAAATCTCTCTAGTATCTGGTTTACATACTCCATCCTAACGTCGTTATCTAGGCGTGCGCCTCATTTGGGTGTGAGGCGAGCTGCCATATGACGATCACGAAAAATTCGACAAATACATTGGAAAACTCTCTAATAGCAAGCTGCGTGTGCGAGGTCTGTGCGACCTCACGCGCAGCAGCAACTTTGAGCTGGCTTTGCGCCAACAGACGTAACGCGCCGGCAATGGGGTTCTGTGAGGGCCTCTGCCACTTCGCTGCAGGTTCTTCCTCTCCATCTGCCTTTTTGGCCTCGTCGTGGATCCTCGGGGAACGATATTGCTTGGATCTTGTGTATAGTGGTGGTGGGCTTGCGAACTGCGGAGGCGGGGACAAAACAAGGCATGACAGGCGTGAGTAGCTGAAGCGGTCAGAGGTCCCGGTGACAGATCTCGCCTTGCTAAGAACGGCAGAGCGTTCGGTTCGTCCATCGCTGCCCGGTATTTTCCAGCGCGAGCTCGCTTGGAACGCACGTGCGCGCATTTACACCGCTGGCCATAGACCCGCTGAAAATATCGTGATCTTCGTAGTGTACAAGCGTTTTGCTCTCGAGTTCCCTCGCATCTTTGTGGACGGCAACATACTTCTTTCAAGTCTGAGGCACAGTACAAATGTCAAACCCAATATTTTGATGCACACACGGTGACTTACCTCCTCTGAAGCTTCTTCTCGTCATCCAACCCGAACACGCTATTATCAATCGGAGCCTGGAAGACAGTGTGCCTTTCATGCATGATTATCCACTGACTTGGACTGTAGGAATCGTTGCGTCATTAAACGAATCGAGTACGGCACTTCACGCCTCCTTTTTAGACCGCTGTCAGTTTCTTTCTGCGAGCTACTTTCCGCCGCACAGCGAGGATAACGAAATGAAGCATTGGCTCTGCCAATGCCGCTTTCCTCTTTTCCATCAAGACGCTGCTTTTGTCCTCGATTCGCTGTTTCCGAAATCGGACTCCGATCTCGTAGCTCGGAAACAGCGGATCAAAACCGAATAGCGTTTGTAAAACAGATGGTTGGCGTGCATCCTACTCGACTGAAACAGTGTTTGCTCCGAATCAGCGTATTTTTATGAATCCAGTGAAATCCAGCGGATCTGGGTGAACCAGACGGACCCTAAGTATAGGCCGGAAGTCATGGGACTGCACCCACCTAAAAAAACTCAAATCAACTTTCACGGTATTTTCTCGCATTGACGTTCACCCTGTTCTGACACTACAGTAACTCATCTGCTTGTTGCCAGAAAAGGAGCTTCTGACTTCTGAATCCTTTTGGCAACAAATCTGAGCAATAGAGGCTTTCAGACAGCCGAAAAATCGTCAATTACGGTGGGGTGGACCACAACTCTTTTTTTGCTTTGTACCGAGTTTTGAACTGGAAAAACGGTGTGAGTTGGTTTTGCCACGTGCAATTTACATTTTCCGGTGCACGTCCACAAACGGCAACTTGAGGACATACGCTCGTCATGCGCGGCCAGTGCGCTTTAAAGCAAGTGCTAAACGAACAGCTCCACGTAAAACCATGCACCAAGTGCAAGAATGGGGTTCATCATGTCTGCTCCAACGAGATTTATGAAGGATAACTCGCCGTGCGCGTGTGTTCATCAACTTGTGCTACTGTTATGAGTGGCAACATCCAGGCTCGGCCCTAAAATCAATCTGATGCAAGGAAAGCAATTGGTAAGACCCATCCAAGAGAACGACATCCTCCGGTCTTTGGGAGTTTGCGCATGGAAGCGACGGTGGTGGTAGAGTGCCCGACAAGGGTAATTTTTTCTTTACGGCACCGGCAGATCTCGCTTTGATGCGAGAAGTATTACACTTGCAGCCGTATGCCGCCACTCATAGCTTGAAACGAGCAGTTTGGATTGCTGTGCTGGACAACATATACGAGCATCCCAACGCATCGCTGACTGTGCGCACGGCAAAATTGCGACTTGCATTGCTCGTAAGGGAGTTTAAGAAGGAAGACGCTTCGTATCACCGAAAGTCGGGAACCTCAGAGGACTACACCGAGCACAGACAGCTCCTCCAAGACATCACGAGAGGATACAAGATGCCAAGGAGGAACACGAAGCCAAGAAGTACAAGAAGAAGGCTAGGTCGGAGATGCTCGAGACGTATCGTGAGCAGCCACGTGAGAAGTCAAGGAAGCGCCAGAGCCAGCGCACTCCGAACAAACAAAAAAATGCGAGCACACGAGCCACGAGTGATGAGTCAGCATACGACAGTGATGAAGATACTGATGGCCTACAAAGTACCAAAAGACACAACGGAAGCTGTGCGAGCCGAAAACAAATAACGTAGCAGTGATGTCTCAAGCCCAGACCAATGCCATGATTGCTGACTATCTGGACACGCAGACTCGTGTCCAGGAAGAGGATAATTGACGGATTAGCGCCCAGCTGAAGCTCATTCAAGTGAAGGCTGCTCAATGAATTTCAGCGAGAACAAGCTGCTGCTGCCACCAAGCGATGGAGAGAAGAAGCCGCAGTACGCCGTCAAGAAATTGAGCTACGACGAGAGGAGTTGGCACTACTGTGCTTACAGTTTCAGCTAGGTACACTGAAGCGCGGATAGGCAATTGTGCCTTGAAAAATCGATTTTTTGGACGTGTCTTCTTAAAAATGTGTCTACTTTGGATCACCAGAAGTTGTATACGATTAAACAACTCCTCTAACGACAGCGTTGCAGTGAAAAAAAGCTCGAGTTCGTATTGCGGCCACGAACACGAGTCAGACAGTTTGTGAAGAGTACCAAGCTTGTATAAGGTGACAACAGGCGTCGTGGACACGCGTTGGTGGCACTTGTAGTCCAGAAACGAAAATTATCGCGTGATGTGGCCGTATGACCACTCTACACTGACGCGGACACCACTCATCGCCTTGTTCAATTCCCTGTGAGGAGCGTCGACTCGATATCCTTTGTACGGACAACAAAATTTGTTGGTACAGCCAGTACGAGGGATCTCCGTATACGAACTTTCTTTTGAATGTGTCGTTTCTTTCAAGCACCGACTCGATCTTGCTCTCAGCTAACATGAAGAGATTGTGGCGACGGTCGTCAACCAGCCCAAACAAGTGAGAATTGATCCCATCGGGAGTGTCGATAGTCTGGAACTTGAGAGCGTGTACGCGCTTATGACCAGTATACAGCGCCGCTTGTCCTTGCCCTTTGCCCGGGCGACACACCGACCGAACGGTGCCGTCAATGAACTCACACACGCCTTCGATCGAGTCTGGCTCCTTGCTCCTTGGAAGAGACCGCAGCACAGTAGCGTTCCACATTTTTGGCAAAGTATATCATATTCGATAGATTGTCGTCGATGAAATCCACGGCAAAGTAGAAAATATGACAGAGCGTGGACGGGACCCTCCCAAACATCGCAGCCATATCTATTCACCGTTGAGGATACGCGAGGCGCTGCAGACACACTGATAATGCTCAATTGGATCTGATCGCACTTCTTATCGTGTTGTAATTACTTTTGGGAGCTGAAGAAGTGTTGCGATGTGCTGAATGTTGTGTGCGGTAAAGCAAAATTGATCTATGGCTTTTGGTCGGACATGGCAAATAGATTGAGGCGGAAATCTGCCACTAGCACCCGCTACCGATACGGTAGTGACGACAAAGCCTTGTATCTGGCGAGAATTAGGAGTAGTAATGTATTCATGTTGCGACGTACACTACGGAGGTCGCATGATTGCCCGATGTGTATACACTTTGGTAGTTGTTTCTATTTCATGCGGATTGGTTTCCTTTGAGACTTCCCGCGCCAAAGTTGCACAATCATTCTCGACTCATTCAGTACCGAAATTTGCTCTGTACATTTTGGCAACGTCCTTCTGAGCCATCCTCAGAATCTGTTCGCCGGCAGTGAAAAGTCGGTGATGTCTTCACGTTGTTGTTGTTGAATTGTGGTTTATTTAGCCTTAAATGCTATTGACTACAATAAAGGTACGTAATGAATTAGGTAGAGTATTTAGATTCTCGTCACGATGAACTGATCGGATCGTTTCCAACCGTGGTATCTTGATTAAAGGATCGTCGTTCCTGCACTCTTCTCCTCCTTGCCGTAGACATTCCTGACATATTTCGGATGCCCTGAACCTTCAGATGTGATGTACGCTTTTCATATTCCGCCACTGCCTGTACTTGTGAAAGACACTTGGCCCACACCCACTCGAGATGTTCACGCTCTTTTATCCTTTGTCCTCGATGCACTTCAAGATTTCTTGTGTGCCATAACTCAACCGTATCTATTAAAACGACAGCCCACCACAGACGCTTTACTTGAGTTGTGCAGGATTGTAATCGTGCCCCACAACGTTGTTTGAGCCGCTTGCTCAGGCTCACCGACTTCGGGAGCTCGCCTTCTCTCGATGTATCCTTGTAATTTGTTAAGTTCCTTGGTTTGTAGCTGGCAACCATACAGGTACTTTGCTAAACTGGTCCATAATGCTTGTGCCCGCTTACACCCCCACACAATATGTGTGAACCCTTTCCCCTTATCAGTACACGACCGCTCGAGAGGACAGCTCTGTTTCAGCATGTATCCATCGTAAAAACATTCAGCTGAAAAGTCGCCGCGCGATACAGCACCCATACTTGATAACCAGAGAGTATGTGCTTGTGTGCCTAAACCTCCTTTGTCGACTGTCCCTGGACTGACTTTTTCCACTCGTCCGCTCTCCTTTTTTCCACCCATTTGGCTTCGATGTACGGTGACGTCTTCACGTTTACTGTACTGTAAAACCTGTATTAGAACCCCACTGGGGTTACCACTATAACCCCACCCAAACGTGGGGATATATTTGGGGGGGGTTCTATTTTAGAAAAAAAGAAAGTTGCGTCTTGCAACGATTCATCTTGTCTATATGTGGCATATGTGATTCCTGCTTCATATCAGATTCGATTATTGATCTCCACAGGATCTCCTTTTTCAAAATAATTTCCTCTGGTTTAGGTGGCGTCATTGGTGACGAGCCTTCACAAAAGCCCAGTACACTCAGTACCTGCTGCTCGCCGTCCTCGGGATGGTCGTTTAGGAACCACATTGCGCATTTCACAATGAATTCGAACTTGGCTTTTCAACGGCACAGCTGCAGCACTTTGGCCAGAGCTTGCAGTTCTCGTCGGGATGTGCTCTCAAGTGCTTTCAAAGTTTCGCCAGTTCTTGACCTACGTAATTACAAAATAATTGCAAAAATTGGCGCGCTTTGCTCGCTGCCAAGTCGTACGCAATACCGGTATTCTTGTTATATTAAGTCCAATTATAGCAAAATTGAGGTACATGTAACTTAGCAAAAGTGAGGTATGGGGTGAGGTACACTTACCTAATTCAACCGAGAATTCATTTTACTGGTATACACCGTACTGTTAAATTGGATGGGGTTCTATTTGAGGGATGGGATTGTAGAAGTGGACCTGGGGTTCTGTTCAAGGAGGGGGGGATGGGGTTCTAATACAGGTTTTACAGTATTTGATCCCCGGTCTGTCTTAGTAGCCTCTAGTACCTTATTTTGGGTATTTTAGGGTGTTCAATAGATTATTACTCCAATAGAAAAACATAATATATAGAAGTTATATATGAAAACAAAGGTTTGTACGCAACGATCAGTGCCCACAACATTCAATGGTGGAGAAAGCGGACGCAGCTGCTTTCGTGGACGCCTTGTACCGCAAGG
Source organism: Sclerospora graminicola (assembly GCA_001887855.2). Taxonomy (NCBI): domain Eukaryota; phylum Oomycota; class Peronosporomycetes; order Peronosporales; family Peronosporaceae; genus Sclerospora; species Sclerospora graminicola. The sequence continues at coordinate 26,754 of MIQA02001028.1, read as the reverse complement.
TGCTGCTCTCTGTGAAGGCATCGAATGCAATTCCATCTGAAGACGATGGATTCCATTTTCACTCGAAATTCTGTCCAGAATTTGCGTCCCGTGCCAAGAGTTCAAGTGCAAAAGCTGAAGGACTTGTGCGGCTATTGACAAAACGTCGACGTACGGATGCGGATCGAGACAATGGAGTGGAAAGCAGCGATGAAGAAGAAAATGGAGAGCTTTTTGATGGACCGGAACCGAATGCGCGCATCACCGATTACGCTGATATGTTGTTGGATGAAGCTTCCAAGCAATTGACGCTCTTTATGCAGGGCTCTGCCACTAAGACCCCACAACGTAAACAACTCGAGAACAAGCCGCAAGTGTTTGAAAAGAGTAAAAAAGTCAAGAAAAATGACACTGAAGACGTAACAGAGAAGAAGCCAGCACGAGGTGCGCATGATAAGCCGCAAGAGCGATTTGAGGAGAAAATTGACAATTCCGAGGTGCCATTTGTGTCCAAATTACGGGAAAAAGTGCATGCTTTAAAGGATGGAGCTGGGGTGTCTTTAGAGAATGAGGAGGAGGAAAACGAGATGGCGTCGCATCATCCGTATTATCGGGAGATTAAAGCACTTAAATATGCACCGTGGCAATTGGAAGTGGCCAAGGAACCGTATGAGCGAGTCGATCTTGATGATGCCACGTACTTGTGGGTTGATTCAGAGGAAAATGTGGAGAAAATGATGACATCCCTGACTGCGGTGGACGCGCGGGTGATTGCCGTGGATCTGGAACACCACAGCTATCGATCGTACTTGGGGTTGACGTGCTTGATGCAGATTTCCACGGTACGGGAAGACTTTTTGGTCGATACATTGACGCTCCGTAACAAGTTACAGGTGTTGAATCAAGTCTTTTGTAACCCGGAGAAGGTCAAGGTCTTACATGGTAGTGATATGGATATCCTCTGGCTCCAACGGGATCTAGGGCTCTATATTGTCAACCTTTTCGATACAGGTCGTGCTGCTCGGTTGCTCCAATATCCGCGATTCTCCTTGGCCTACATGCTCAAACGTCACTGCAATATTGATGCTGACAAGCAATATCAGCTTGCAGACTGCGTATTCTCCATTAGAGAAAGAAATGATCAAATATGCGCGCGAAGATACGCGGTATTTATTGTTTATCTACGACCGTCTAAAGAAAGAACTCGTTCAAGCTGGAAGAAAAAGTCAGGAAAGCCTGCTGTTCCAGACGCTCCAGAAATCGAGTCAACTCTGTTTGCAAGTCTATGAGAAACCACAGCCAAGCGACGACGAAGCACTGGCCATGGCCGAGAAACTCAAGGGCACAATCAACGTTCCAGTGCTCTCGGAGCTGCAGAAACGTGTGATTGTCGCGCTTTATCGATGGCGTGACGCCATGGCGCGTCAACAAGATGAATCGGTGGGCTATGTGATGGCAAATCACGTCTTGATGAAGCTGGCAAAGCATCTGCCGCTACGAACCGACGAGCTCTTTCGTGCTTGTCATCCTGTCCCGTTACTTATTCGTAAACATGCGCTCGAGATTACCAAGTTGATTGCTGTTGAAAAGACCAAATGGACTGAGCAAGAGTCAACGATGCAGGATGAGCGTAAACAGGTGCTTGATGTGAAGATAACGAGAGAAAGCTCGAACGAAGAAGGCGAAGAATCGAGTGTCTTTTCATCCAGCTTGAAGCGTATAGGAGGTGGTGAGTATACACGTTGGAAAACGGGTCAACGGAAAGCAGGTATTACGCAATCATTGACGGATAGGACTGTCCAATCGATGGCTCTTGGAATGAATGCTTTCAAGACGTTAGAGACAACAACAACAACATTACTTGAAAAAGTAAACGCGATCGTTGCAAGTGCTACGTTTCGGATTACGGAGTGTGAACCCGCTGAGACGAACACAACGGAACGTAAAGTATTGACAGAGATTCGTCCTAAACATGAGAATCAGGATTATGAAGACAAGTCACACGTTCCACAGTCGATTGCAGAGACTTATCACCTCCCAAACCGCTCGAAGCGGCGGAAAATGACACCACTGGACACGTCGGCGGCGTCACAAGTACAAGATCGAGCTGAGACATTTATGCAGAAAGTTACTGAGAACGATGAAGAGAAGGAGGAAGAGAAGAGCGAGGTGAAGGGCTTTGATTACGCCGCAGCCAGTGATCAGATCCAAGGAGCCAAGTTCCGATTGATAAAGGATGAGCAAGAGTCACGCAATGGAGCGCGAAGTGCTTACGCGAAGAAGAAACAAGCAGGTTACAATCCGTTTGTCGCAATGAGTGGCAAAGGCACGAAAGCGAACGACGCGAAAGAGCCTCAAGCAGCGCAAGTGACTAAGGTGCACCATATGACGAAAAGTGCGACATTCAAATAGAGATGCTGGTTACGTTAGGTATACATCAGGGACGTATGTTAAGTAAGAATTTCTACTGTTACTGTTGGTTCTCATGATGGTCGATGATTGGTTAGAATAAAATGTTACTTCACGCATCTGCTTATTTGAAACAAACGACGCCTGGAATCCCGAATGGCGCAAGGTGACGCGCTGAAGCGTGTTTCGCCCCGATCCTGTGCGTCTGACGGTGAAAAAGTCAGTCCAAAGAAGCTCAAGATGTCCAGCGATGTAATTAGTGATAAAAGAGTAGCAGCAGTGCGTAGCAGGTTTGTGAAAAAAGACGACAGCGGGTCGGATTCAGTCACGACTGGGGAAACCACCTTGACGTCGACTTTACCGACCAATATTGACGTCAACCAGAACTCAGACGACGACAAACAGCGTACGTCTCGATAAAGCATATCGTGATCTATTTTTTCATGCTTTCGGTCGCGTCGAAAGCCTCGGGATGCTTGACTTATGGAATTTTAACGTAATGGTATATTCAACGTAGAAATGGCCGATACAGAAGCGGTCGCAGACCAGAAAGAGACACCAAGCAAGAAAAAACGAGCGACAGCTTCTAGCAGTCTAAATCCACCGCAAAAGCGCGCGAAATTGACGCGAAAAGCTGCGATGAAGGCCAAAACGACCGAGGGGAAGACGAAAGCCGCTGCCAAGAGCAAGCCAAGTGCCAAGTCCAAGGCAAACACATCATCGAAGCGAAAGATACGCACGTCAAAGATAAGATCCAGGAAAATGCGCCCCTTGAATCACCGTTCTTTGTCGAGACAGGCGCCGAATGGAACCACACGAACATTGATTTCGATGAACTGACTGTCTTGCGGTCACAATGGGAATTACCCGCCGCGTGTCACATTCTCTGGCTGCTCCAGAGTCCCTTGACGTTGCGGTTTTCCAATACGTTGCTCGAGTACGAAGCTGCGTTGCTGAAACCAGAGGAAAGTCCCGTGCTCGAAGATGTGTTTACGAAATTATTGCTCAAAAAGAGCGAACGCACGTGCTTGAGTGCAGGGATTGGACTCAAGTACGAGTGGTGGAACAAACAGCTGCGGACGTATTACCTTGACATGTACAATAAATGGTATGCGCTGTTGCGAAAAGCAGGCGAGCAACTTCCCGACACGTTATCGCAAGATGAAGAAGAAGAGGAAGAAGAAGAAGAAGAAGAAGAAGAAGAAGAGGAGAATGATTCGAGTCGTCTCTCGGACAGCGAACAAGTGGATGTTGAACTCACAGACGACGAGTGGTTGACGCTCGATATCTTAAAAGCACGTCTGGAAACCCTGGGCCTGATTTGTCCCCTCAAGGTGCGTAATTTTTTTTTACTATTTCATCAGTCTCTAGCTCTCTCTTTCTCTCTCTCTCGATCTCATTGACGTATCGGTCTGTATCATGCTTGGCTCATAGCACCAGTCGTTTGCAGACTTGTCGATTGAGTTACGGTGTAAAATTCTGCTCAATTTGTGCGAAGCCGTGGTGGATGATCCCAGTAACACGTACGTACCACGTAAAGATAGGTACCTGCGTCCGTTCGTCCTGACTTACGATGGCGAAAAAGCAGGGAATATATGCGTCAGATGGAAGACGATGACCTTCGTGTCGAGCCACTGGGGAACGACCGGGCTGGGAATTTGTATTACTTTTTTCCCCAGTTTTATGAAGAGCGTCGATTGTATCGCTGGAGTCCCGGGACGCACCAATGGGCCTTGTGGGCCAAAGGAGACGATGCGTTTCGTGCCCTCTTGAAAGCGCTAAAGAACCTTCGTGGCCGGAAAATTCGTGGCGAGCAAGACTTGGTGGATCATTTAGAGGTCATTATCGAGCAGATTGACGAGGAAAATGAAGTGCGAGCTCGGCAGCTGGAAAAAGCGAATCGGCTTGCGATCTTAGAGGCCATTCCACGCAAACGGTCGCTGCGTTTGCAAGTGAAGCAGCTCGTCAAGATGGAAAAGCATCAAGAGGAATTGGCGGCCCACAAGAAGGAACTTTCGATGGAGGAGATAGCTGAAATGAAGCGGGCCGAGCTACTGCGAAAGGTCGAGAGTGAAGCGGAGAAAGAGGTGCGGGACGCCGAGCGCGAAGCTCGTCGCTTACATCGTGAGCAAGTGGAGCGAGAAGAAGCGCAGAGTGAACGGGAGAGACGTCGACTGCGTCGCGTCGAGAGAGAAGTGGAACAAGTAGGAGCAGAGAAATAGAAGAGGAAAGCACGGTACTAGACGATGTGGAGGACATGTAGTCTGCGGTACTTGCTCAAACCCCAAGCAATAGAGAAATAGGGAGGCAGCAAATTTGTTGAAGGTTGAAGTTGAGCCAAGTAGAAACTTTCAAAGTTGACTGTACTACCAAGCTGCAGTATGATCCAGCGCTTCGTGCGTGCAGCAATAAGGAGCTGGACATGAGGACTTCGGTTTCTATTGGTGGAATTCAAATCCGTCGGTGATATTTACCCAATCATTTTACTCAGCGCCACCGAGACAGCAGTTTTTCCCGTCAGCCAATCGTGGCAGGCGTAGCAAAAATACAGACATATAATTGGCCAGCTGATATTTCGAAGTGGATTTTGTCAAGGATGACAAAATGAAATATCCGGTTAAGCAATGCACAGCATTTTCAAGTTTCAAGTAAGGAAATTTTGTTTCAAATCAGAGTCCAGATTGGGTATACTAGTAGTTCTTTTCCAAAGAAATTTGATATGGATTGTCTAAGTATTTTAACCCCTCCAGAATATCCTGCCGGCTGCACTGCTGTTGGCGCCCCTCCTACCACACCTTGTGGTAAGACTTGTGGCTGCCTTTCCTGCCGCGCACTGCTGTTGGCGCCCCTCCTACCACACCTTGTGGTAAGACTTGTGGCTGCCTTTCCTGCCGCGCACATCCCAAATCGGCGCGGAAGACACCACCTCTTTTCCTGCACCATCTTCGGCGCTTAAATCGTTTATTGTCAAGCGCTTACCAAACGCCCCATAACTTTGTAACATTTCCTTGAAAACACTTGCGCCTGATCTAACTGGGAGTCTTTTCTAGACCCCGGGAACGTACTAGGAGCGGATCCTTGCGATCGCTCCTCTTCCATCGCGTCAAGTCAACCTTTCAACTCTTTTAGATTTTCTCTCAAGGTTTGCACCCCAGCAGCCGAGAGTTCCGTCTTTTCTTTCTCCATTTTTTGCACGAGAAAAGTACGTAGCAATTCACGCAGAAACTACGAGAATACACGAAGCAATTCACGCAAAAATCATGAGAAAAACACGTAGCAATTCACGCAAAAACCACGAGGAAACCATGTAACAATTCACGAAAAATCACTTTAAAAACGAGAGAGAAAATGTTCCACAAACGAGACGAAAAATCCACAACGTAAACGTAAAAAGGAAAACTTAGAGACTAGCGTAACGAGAAAAAACTTTAAAACAGTCGTAACGCGAAAACCTGTAATATCCAACTTTCACCCTGTTGTAAGGGGACATCTTTTTGTAGCAATATTTATGTGACGCGAGTGAACCTTGGGCTCATAACCTGTAGGAAAATGCTCTTATTAAGTCCACGCACCTAAATCGAATAGTGCTTAGGGGTGCGTGGTCACGTTTGGTGTGTTAGTACCAAAGTGAAAAGATGAGACGAGGAAGTGTTGTCTTTAGCGTCGCGCTGACTACTAGCTGGAAAAGTAAAAGAAAAAATCTCTAACCTAGTGGGCCTACCTCTTTATCGAAGCGATAGAGATAGCAGAGATGGCTTCGGTTTCGTATGGACAGACCGGTTAAAAAAGAATAAGTTAAGCGAGCATTCGGAAGGATTTGCTGCCAGCTACTTTCAAACGAACGTGGGCACCTGGTGGTAAATCTCTCAGACGTTATATTTCGTCCTAACCCTTCCAGAGTAGACCAAAACGCTACCACACTTTCCAATAGAGATAAACCGTGTTCAAAACACGGGCGGCTTGAGTTGAGTATACGCAACGCGGCGACTCCCGGTCAGGGGACTTCCGGTGGGTTACCTTAACCTTCCCCGGGCAAACCAATAGCAGCAAGAGGGGACCTGGTTAGCCCTCTGCTTTGAACCAATGAAAGCGACTTGCGTCTTAGAAAGCGAAACGTATACTAATTTTTATCCCTGTATCCAATACAACCTTTTGTGAAACCTACCCAAAATAGCCTGGCTGGATAGTTATGTACCTTACCTGAAATAGCCCAGTCAGATTCCTTTGTGTACCGTACACCAACCATCCCGCTCAACCTGGATACTCCTTTGTGTACCGTACACCAAATATCCAGCTCGACCTGATAGCCATCCATCTCGACCTCGACATACCTGGCCACTGACTCCGATTCTTCTTTAGCGGCCAAGCATCTACCCTCAGCGTCACCCGTCTTCTACAGGGGCATAGCCTCCCTCAGGGCCCTTCATACGCACATCCTTTAGCCGATCCGCCCCTTGGCCTTATATATCTACCATCGACGGCCATTCAGCTCCACGTGATCCGGCAGGTCAACTTCTGACTGACCCGGTTCCGAGTCCCTTGATCACGCTCATCTGACTTGATTCCATGTCTTGCACCGATCTGCCGCCCGCTTGTGAGTACACCAGGCAGCTGTCATCCCGCGTCCTATGGTGGCCAATCCCGGCAGCTGGCTAGGACCAACATTTCTTCCAATCAGGTGAGTGCATTCACTTCTCATTAGCCCGTTAATTCCAGGACCATTTCACCACAGCCGCCCCTGAGTCTTGTCGCAGCCGCACAACGGTTGAGGCACGATCTCACTACGCATCTCGCATTTTGAACCCTCCACCGTTCTCATGTCCTCCCACAACGATACCGACATGAACTCATCGTTGGATCGCCCTCCGAGGCCAGCGAGGCCACCGGTAGGCTGCCTAAGCGCGCGATCTGCCGGTCTTGGGCGTCGCCCAGGGCAGACGGAGGTTGTTACCCTCAGAAACCAAATTTCTGCCTTGACCGCTCAGGTAGCCACTCTAGAGAAGGCGAACACTGAGTTATCCTTGACCGCGCGACTGGACGATCAACGGGCAGACGAGACCAGGATCCGGGTGGAACTAGCTGTCCTCCAATTCCAAAGCCACATCAAGCAGTTGGAAAATGAGAAGGCTGACCTCGTTTGGGAGAAGGACCGATACATGAAAACTGTCCGAGTCAATTGACTCCCTGCGCATCCTGTATCAGAAGGCGACATCCACCCTGAATTCTCAAGTAAGTGAGTTCACGCTTGTTCGGGGTTGTCTTCTCATCCGCTCACTCTGTATGTCCCTGCAGAAAAGAGTATCATGTATTTTCATATCTTGATGCTCGAGTCCTCCTATGCTTCCTGTAAAGTAACGAAGCACTACGAGGGGTATATCCGTCTCTCTCAGCGATTGGAGAAATCACAAGTGAACTTGGGTCAGCTGGAGGGTCGCCGGATCCACCTCTTCAAAAAACTGGGGAAATACAAGAAAGCTCGGGGAAAGTCGACATCCGCGCCGACCGGACTTCAACGCCAGCTCCAGGAATGTGAAGAAGCACATGCTAAGGCCCAGTCGAGTGTAGATAAATCCCGCCAAGTGGTTTCTGACCTTATGAAGCGTCGTGCAGACTGCTTGTTCTCCATACAGGCTGCCCGGGCCCGTCTAACAGAGGCGGGTGCCAGGATGGCGCGTCTGATGCAGGGCCCTGCATATATCCGGCGGGCCATCCGAAACCTTCTCGCCTTAGCCTTCCCCGCGGCCTCGGTTCCGATTCGCCCCCCCAACCGCCTTTACCGTTGTCCGCTGACTTTGATGCTGGCGTCGGATCGTCCGAGGAAAAGGCGTCCGCCTCAGGCTTGAGGACCGTCGATGCGGAAGTAACCACACGTCTCCGGATCTGAAATGCTTCCCGAGACCCTAACCCTCCACCATTACCATCCCCAGAGGAACCTCCGATAGGCAGAGGAAAACGCTGATCCAGCAGGATTTTATCGCTTCTTCCTCCAGCGGCAACTAAACGGCTTAGAAAACCCGCCTCGTCGGCGGAAACGTCAAATGTCCGGGAAGAAGGTGTGCTGGGATCCATCCCTGATGCGGGCCCGACCGCTTCCGGTTTGCTGACTTCCGGAAGGTCGCCCCTTCGTGACCACGTTCCAAGATCCTTGTCTAGCCCTCCGTCTTATCCAGTTCTTCTCGGAATTTCCCCCCATGATCCCCGAGGGCCATCCACCGCTTCTCCGGATGCGGAAGAGGCGTCAAACCTGCTCTAGGTGGACGACGACGAAGCCATTACCGAGGACTTCAAAAGTTTCCCTCCTCATGCTACTTTTTTGCTGGATGCGACCAAGCCCAAAGAGTCGGTCGAAGAGTCTCCCCCGCTCTAAATTCCTCGCCGGAGAATCATAACTACTTCCGAACTGAATGCGGCCTGCCCCTGGTCTGAGGTGCAGCTAAAATGCCAGCGTATTGCAGACCTCACAGGCGCCCACGTCGCTCGAGATTTGTCTCGTCCACCGTTGTGGGTATTTCCTCCGGCCTCTAAGTCACCCCAATTTCCGATTGACGTCCTGATCTAGTCAATTTTGCACAGATAGATGCAATCCTGTCTCTCAAGCCGTGTGCCGTGTTGGTGACAGATATGCCCGATATGGGCTTGCCCCATGTCGGCTGGTTCGCCGATCTTCGTCGTGTATGTGCGGGGTATCTCTCCCGCCATGGTCAATACATTTTGGAGTCCACCCACTACCTATTCATTTCCGCCGAAGCCAGACGTGAGACTCCCGCTCTGGCCAGATACAGTGCCGACCGTAAGCAGCGTCAAAACCGAGCGGCTGAGAGCTGGACCAAGTTATGTACCTTCGTCGTCGATGGCATCAGAGTTGGCCAATGTGACGTGGACATATTCCTTAATCCCATTATGCTACAACTGGCTAATCGCCGGGTGGAGAAGAGCGGGGAGCCGGCTGAGGGCGGGACCTGGTATCCAGGATTAGGTAACCCCCATCGCGCCACCACCCTCCAAGTCTCACTTGTCGAGATCGACCAGCAGGATCCGTCGCGTAACCAATATCGGCAGGATCCCGACCGCCACCCTGGCCTCAGCGTGTCCCGACTCCAGAACAAATTTCGCTACACTCGCCAGTGATGACATGCAGGGCTAGTCTATTTTACTCGTTTTAGCTTATTCCAATTCACCCATCCATCCATTGTCATTCGCCCTGCTAATACATCATTCATTCCATTGCCCATACCGAAACAACTTTTCTACTTCCATAATCCAAACACCCATCCAGCTTCGCCACTCCATCACTCATGCTGACTCCAAATTTGTTTTTAATCCAGCACCTGATTGGCCCATTTCCGACCAGACTAGTTCCTATCACCATTTGATTGGTCGATTAATATCGCTTAATCTGGCCGTACCTGCTGCCCGGCAGCCGGATGGCCTAATTTTCTAGGTCAGCCCCACCTTCTTTATGGGTATGCATGGCCTCGAAACGATTCCGGCTCTCTCGTTGGCGATCGAACTTCCTCATCAGTGACCCATAATTTAGATCCAGCTCATCCACCCAAACCTGGTCTTCCGTCCAGATCGAACATCCAAAATCTTTTCCCTTTCATATTCGTCTGGATCCAGCGGTTTGTCCCAACTATCTTCTGGCAGCAGGGCTTTGTCAAAGACAAACCGGTCGTTATCCGATACCAGGCGCGTACTCGGGCGATCTGGGAAATGTCTCACAAACTTCAGCTTGGAGGCGTGCACTATTGGAAAAACGTTGTAGTCAGTGCCTGCTGTAACCAGCTTAACAGCGTGCTCCCCGACCAGCTCTGCTACTCGGAAAGGACCATGCTACATATGGGCTAACTTCCATGCGTAACCTTCCTTGACTCGATCCAGATATAACCATACCTGGGAGCCTGGCTCTATACCATGCTCCCTGAACTGGTCATTGTTCTGGTCGGCGCGGTCCTGGATAGCTTGCCGAAGGCGTTCGTTTTCTTGTTCTCGTGCCAGCGGGTAATGACGTTGCACCCCCATTCTCCAACGACGAGCGTCGCGATCACGGCTTTGAGTACACCCGATTGGGATGGAAGCTTCCAAGGTGGATCTGGGATCCCATCGGTAAGCTAAATAGAAAGTGGTGTCCCCCCTTACCCGATTGTACGACGAATTAATAGCGAAACGAGTCCTCCGCGTATTCGTCCATTCGTGCTGATCAGTCCCCCCCCACAACATCTTAAGAACCTCTAGTAGAGTTTGGACCATTCTTTCGGCCTCCCCGTTGTATGTGGCGAAAGGTGTAGGAAATTCGACTTCTGTTCGAAGCGGCAGACACTAGCAATGTAGTGCCCGGTGCCTGCAATCCGGCTAGAAACTGCGTGCAACCTTGTTTTTCCACTTGAAGTCCGACTTAGTCCAATCGACTAAAAAGAGGCGCTCTACTCCGCACCACCACTTGTGTTGACTGTTTGTAGCGTTGTAGGGTAAAAAGGATAATAAAATGTATTATTACGTTATTAAGTTCTGAACCGTACTTTAAACCTAAAATTTGTATGTAGTGGTCCACGCTGTTTTGCTAACTTGGAATTTCATTTTCACCGAAAACTGTCTTCGAATTCCAACACTCCTTCCAAAACTCCGGGACCTCCATGCAACCACATGCAATTTTCCAATCACCACATGTACGTAACTTCATTCCATATCTTCCAGCTTAGTGATGCCAGCCAGTTTCAACCACAACCGATAAGAATCAATAAAGAAAAACTTAAAACAATCCAATCTGGTTACGTAACTCTCCAATCCTCGCAGCGTTCAACGTCTTCGTCAAAAGATCGGCTACCATGTCAGCACTCGATACGTGCTCTGGCCTCATCTTGCCCTTCCTCGTGTAATCTTTCACGAACTTCAACTTCGCGTCAACGTGTTTTGTGCTTGCGGCACTCGCTTCGTTCAACAATTGTTTGATGGCAGCCTGATTGTCTACCTTCAAGACAATCGGCGCCCGTGAATTTATGCCAAGTTCACCAAGCAACTCTCTTATCCCTAGAGCTTGCTTTCCACCGACAGCGGCTGCCACGAATTCTTCCTCGGCTGTCGAAATCGCGACAGCACCTTGTTTCTTGCAACTCCATCCTGCCACAAGGCCATTTACGTAAATCACACTTGCCCTGATGCTCTTGTGATCGACCTTATCGGCCACAAAATCAGCGTCACTGTAGCTAACTATGCGCACAGGCATAGCTTCGCCAGCGTCATGTTTTAATCTCAACTTCAGAGTCTTTGTACCCTTGAGGTACCTCGCGACTCGCTTCGCCATTTTGAAGTCGAAGAATGTCGGCGCATGTGTCCGTGTCGTCACCTTGTGCACTGCAAATGCAATGTCCGGACGCGAACACCGTGAGATCTATAATAGACTAACAACCAACGATTGAAATACCCTGATTGTGGGATTTTTTCCGTCTTTAATCGTCGCTAAACGTGAGTCCAAATTTTCAGAGATTTCTTCCTCCATAACCGGGGTTCTCACGATGTTCGCATCCTTGAGTCCATGATTATCCAACATTTCGTCAATCGTGATTTCTTGATCAATCCAATATCCAGCCTCCGGATCTCCTCCGATCCGCATGCCCATGAATTTCTCGACCTTTCCAAGGTCTTTCAGTTCCAGAACTGCCATTTCCCCAAAGACATTTTCGACTAATTTTTCATCAGTGGCGGTCACTAGTAGGTCGTCGACATAGACTCCCACTAGGACCGAACCACTGTCATCACTTCGGACGAAAATACAAGTGTCAGTGAGACACTGCATAAACTTTAGCTCCACGAGGGTGTGTCTTAGTAACTCGTACCAGAGACGCCCTGCCTGTTTTAATCCATAGAGATTTTTCTCCAGCTTCAATACCACATCGTCTTCAGTCTTCGTACCTAGCTCTTCAAACTTTTCTTTCGGTATCTCCATTCCCTTAGGCACCTTTAGATGTATTTTATAATCTTTCTCGGTAGATGCCTTCGGATAAGCGCTAGGCACATCACCGTGCCGTACAGCCACCTTCCAGATGATCGCCATAACCAAAATCATCTTTACGCTATTCAGATCCATCACGATGGAAAAGGTAAAGAAGTAATCTTCGCCGAAAATTTGGCGATCGCCCCGGGCTACGAGCCGAGCCTTTCGGAGCTCAACAGTCCCATCAGCCTTCATCTTGGTCTTGTATACCCACTTCGTGGGCAAGGGTTTCTTGTCGTCTCTCTTTCGGACAATTCTCCAAGTCCCTAATTCCTGCAGAGATCGTAACTCTGCGTCTTCTGCTTCTTTCCATTCGCGAGATAACTTGCCCTTATGGGCCTCGAAATAGCTCGTAGGGTCGGGTTCGGACGCCGCTACACGACTTTCACCCGCACCCGACTCTAAAACCGCAAACGCACACAGGAGATTATCTCCCTGGTCACTTGAAACTTCCGGGATCACTTCACCTAGTTCTCGTTCTGCCGGGGCACTTTCGGTCTTATCTCCTTCCGAAGTGCCTACCCGGTCCTGAGGCTTCTTTTTCGCCTTCCCCTTTTGTCTCAATTTTTCGAACGCCGCTGCCTTCGGTGTCGCTTTCACCTTGCGGCCTGACTTGCGCGTTTCAGTCTGTTTCCACTCCTTGGCGCGCCCGGTGGGCCCATCTTGCTTAGCTTCCACGGCTTTGTACGCGCTTCACGTTCAGGTGCCCCTTCCTCGGGGTCACTCAACAGCTTCGCGATTTGCTTGTTCGCGGTGTCACTCAGAGTTTCAATCTGCGTGACGTGTCTTGTGGTCGTTACGACCCGATCTTTCAGCAACAAAACTTTATATCCCTTCGTTTCGTCGCTCTTTCCCAAAATTAGAGCTCTCTCGGCGTGCTTTGCAAGCGATTTCGACCGTGGATCCCTGTATACCATGCACGGGGATCCAATGTCTCCAATATTTGTCGGTTTTCTCGTAAGCCTTTGGATCGGGGGTGCCCTTCCAGGGTTTGCTCTCGTCGGATTGCGGTTGAGTATGTACGTGGCATACACACCCGACCCAAAAATCATGCACCGGACCATGTTAAAAATGGTCCGGTTCATTCGTTCGGCCTTGCCGTTTGACGCCGGTGTGGCGGCCTCAGTGATCTGGCGCCGCACACCCGTCTGCTTACAAAATAAATCAACGGTGCGGTATTCTCCTCCACCGTCTGTGCGTAGAACGTGGATACGGCAGTCAAATTCTCTCTCAAACCAGCATAAGAAATGTTCAAACATCTTTGCGGCACGATCTTTCGTCCGTGCCGCAAAAACGCGCACGTAATTACTGTAGTGATCCACAAACACTACGAGAAATCTGTTTCCCCGCCGATCGCGTGGGGTTATCGGGCCTTTCAGATCGCTGCATATCACCCCACCCACGCGATCAATCGGTGCGTGCTTTCCAGAATCTTGCTTGGGCTGCTTCGTTTTGTACCCCTTGCCCTCTGCGCAGGTCAGGCAATTAGGACGAGAATGGTCCGTAATTTTGATGCCTGACCTCGGATCTCGGGCCAACTTTTCGACTGCGTCGTAGAAAATATGCCCGAGCCGCGCATGGAAGTGATGTAGGGTGCCTTCTTGCACTTTATCCCCTACATCACTTTGGGCTACGTACATAACCATGTTCGAAAATGTTTTAGCGCAATCAAGCGGTCTGTCCGCGCGCAAATAAGCCACAAACACAGAACCGTAGACTTCAATATCGAACAAGACTTGGTTTCGAAAAGATAATTCCATTTTTTTCCATTATCTCTTAAGATACATCCTTTCTTACGTAGACAGCCCAGGGATATGAGGTTCTTCGCCAATTTTGGCGCAAAGAAACCCTCCGTAAGCGTAATCTTGGTGTTTCTTCCGGTGATATCGCTTGCACGCAATGTAACTTGGCCAACCTTGGTCACCTGCAGTGTCCCTCCGTCCGGGAGCGTTAGCGCGTCATTCTGTCCGCATTCACGTGCGTCTTCCAGGAGCCTTCGTCGGATATTAAGTGGCGACTCGCTCCACAATCCATAAATTTTCTTCGAAAACTTTCTTTTCGGCGTCTTCTGCCGCGCTCTCGCTTGTGGATAATACGAAACGTTTTTCTGAATGTTTGGGGCCCTGCCGCCCGCGTTTTTCGCTCCTATGGCGCCCTTTCTTGGGCTCTTGCTGCGGACAATTTCGCTTAATGTGTCCTTCAAGGCCACAACCATAGCATACACGTTTACTGCCCTGTTCGTTGACAGAATTTACTGCAGGCCGACCGAAACTCTGACGCTTGAACTTGTAGGAGTCATCATCCAGTTCTTGCGCCCAGGATATCAATTCCTGGGCGTGTTGCAAATAATCTTGCCTTTGCGGATTGTACCGCACCATCAACGCAATTTTTAGCCTTGGGGCCGCGAATTTCACAATGTTCTCCGCAATTAAACGTTCACTGGAATCGCTCTCGCGAGCTAATGCAACCAGGTATAGAAAATGTTCTGTCCAGGACCCTTTGGGGTCCTTTTCCGCGGCGAAAAGTTGCGCTGCTTGTTAATGTTCACCTTGAACGCGCTCAGCATTTGTTCCAGCACAAAGTACAGACCCGGTGACACTTGCCACCAGGTACCAATGTTGGCCTGGAAATACTTGAGTGCAACACCTTCCAGGTGTTCCCCCAACTTGTTGACCTTCAAACGTTCGTTCCAGGCGAAACCGGAAGTGATTTCTGCTATCTCAACGGCTTCAATAAAGAGATACGCCCATTGCTTGAAACCCGACCCTAGGCCTGCGTAAATTTCGGCTCCAGATAAATTTTGGACACTTAGCTTTGGGATTTTAACCCCGTTCGTATTCGCCACTGGGTTGCCGCCTAAATTCCCAGGCGCACCCATGCCGGCTGCCATTCCAGGCACTCCTATTCCGGCCGCCATCCCTGGTATATTTATTCCCGGCGCTTGCATCGGTGGTGGGGCCTCTTCACCACCCCTTAGACCACCCCCGCGCCCAATACCGTCTTCACCACCGAGGTCGTTCAGGTTCATCTTCATCCCGAACGGCCCGTGGTTTTTCAGGGTGTCCCTAAAAGCACTCGCGTACTCGGATCCCTTGTTGGACCCTGGCGACGTGCTGGGAGCCGAACCCTGCGACCGCGCCTCTTCCACTGCTTCGAGGCGCCGGTCCATGCGCTTGAGGTATTCCAGAATAACCTCCATGTTCGTATCTGCCTTTTCGGTCTTTTCATCATCCATCTTTCAAACGAAAAACGAGAACTTAAAATCAAAAATTAATTCGTAGTCGTAAATTTTCAACAATCCACACGAGAAAAATGAGATAGTCTCCAGTAATCAAACGAGAAACGTAAAATCGTATCGAGATAGAAAATATCACAAACAATCACTTCCAGTAGTGTAGAAATATGCGGTTAGAGCCAGTGCTTTGGGCTCATAACCTGTAGGAAAGTCGACTTTTATTCGAAGCGGCAGACACCAGCAATGTAGTACCCGGTGCCTGCAATCCGGCTAGAAACTGCGTGCAACCTTGTTTTTCCACTTGAGGTCCGACTTAGTCCAATCGACTAGAGAGGCGCTCTACTCCGCACCACCACTTGTGATGACTGCTTGTAGCGTTGTAAGGTAAAAAGGATAATAAAATGTATTATTAACTTATTAAGTTCTGAACCGTACTTTATAACCTAAAAATTATATGTAGTGGTCCACGCTGTTTTGCTAACTTGGAATTTCATTTTCACCGAAAACTATCTTCGAATTCCAACAAAAGGCCATGCTGTTTTTGTCCCAAATCTTGTTGAAGGCTCGGAACACATCCGTCATAAATCCAGGTTCCGTATCATGCCTGATGATATCGCTTGCCCCGAAACGTCTAAACACGCATTCTTCATAACTCTGAGCAACCTGCTGTGCGGTACGGGTGGAACTGGCTTTTGCTATGACCAGCCCGGTAAACAAATCCAAATCAACAGCTCAGTGTTTCCATTTCGAGATTTAGCTAAAGATGGGATATGGTCCATCGCAATGACTTAGAAAGGATAGGTAGCCTGTAAATTTCCAGGTGACCGCCCTTTAATGGTCAGCCGGCCTTTCCCTGTCTCACAATCCGGACAACTTCCCGCATAAGCCTGCACACTGCGATAGAGACCTCGCCAATGGAAATGTGCCTTGATCTTATGATACGTCCACCCGATGCCTTGATGTCTTCCTTCCAAACTTACGTGATAGTGGTGGAGGATATCCGTTTGCAAGATAGTCGGCACGAATAGCCGGGCGGATCTATCCCTATCGATTTCAGGTTATTCAGCATCTCGATAGAAAAAGAACAACCCATTCTCATCCACTTCATAGTCTGGGGCTATCTTAAAACACTCTTTGGCCTGTTCTGCACTTAATTTTTTTCCACTTCCCCTTTCAGGTATGCTTTAAGATCCACTATCCACTCTTCTTCATTTTGCGCTTTAAGGATCCGTTCTGCCCGGAACTGTTGCACTACCCTTCGTTCATTACTTCTGTACGTGGTGAGCCGGCGGCCAGAGAATGGCTTTTTTCGACCGGATGACGGCGTTCACCCGCGTTACTTCCTTAGTGTCAGCAGGACGGATAAACTCGGGCAACCGATTGATCTCTGCCAGATCCGATAGCAAGTTTGGATCAAAATCCGTTACTCCTACTTGGTCGCGCATAGCCAGCGTGGCCAGGTGATCTGCACTCTTATTCCAGTCTCTCTTAACGTGTAGCAATTTATGCTCCGGCCACTTCCTCAGGATTGTCATAACCCGATCCTTCAACAGCCTTAGTCGGGGGGGGGGGGCTTGCAGTCTATCTACCCAGTGATTTGTCGGATCACTAGGTTGGAGTCACCCGCATCTAATAATCCGCCCCCTGTGTCTGGCCGGCCAGCAAATTTAGTAAAGCAACAATCCTCGGTATTCCGCCTCGTTCACAGTTATGCCAGGTGTGAAATCCAAAGCAGCGGCGACCACTTTCCATTCGGGCAGCTTTCACAAGATGACACTATACGCACGCACTCCCTTCTTAACGCTCGCCGACCCGTCAAAGCTCAGAACCATCAGCTTCTCCGCTGGTCTCACTGTCGGTGGCGGGAGCGTGATGGATTGTCGTGGCTGCTTTCGGGGCGCTATCGCTATCAGTGCCTCTTCCACCTCTGCCCTTGGAGTGATGCTGGCCGATAATGTGCCCAATATTTCCTTTTCTCCTTTAGTGCACTTGATCACTTCTAGAGACCACTGGGACAACAATGCAGCCCATCTACCCAGCCGGCCGTCAATTCCGTTTGTCGTAAGAAGCCATGACAGGGTCGACCGTCTGGATAACACTTTTATATGGCGAGATACCAACATCGGGTAGCACACATCCAGAATCCGTAGTAAAGCCAAAACTTCTTTATCCACTAGCCCATAGTTCACCTCGTTAGCCTTCAGAGTCCGGCTAGTGAACATCACAGGACAATACACTCCGTCGTGATTCTGCACTAGGGCAGCCGAGATAGCCCACTTGTTAGCATAGATGATGACCACGGGCACCTTATCAACATCAAAGTGCTTCAGAACTGGTGTGGTCGCCATCTTTGCTTTCAGCATACCGAAAGCCAACATCGCCCTGGTCATGTGGTCGTCTGACCGGGCAGCATTGGAGTTGGGGAGCCGACTACCTGTTTGGGCGGACGGGGCCAGCTCGTCATTGGCCGAAATAGTTATCCCGGTCAGCATCTCATTGGCTTATATTGTTGGCTCGGTCAGCAACTCATCGGCTGATATTGTTGGCGAGGTCAGCATTTCTCCTTGCCAATCCTGCTCTCTCAGCTTGTGGTAATCCACCTTCCGTAATTCATACAAAACAGCAGCATAGACCGCGAAGTCTTCAATGAAACGACTGCAATAGTTCAAGCTGCCCAAAAAAGATTGCATGACCTTCAATGACCGCGGGAAAGGCAGATTACTCAAAGACTCCAGATCTTTCGGATTGGCTTCCAGTCCAGCAACCAAAACCTGGCGACCCAAATAAGTCACCTTAGTTTTTCCACAGAAACTTTTCACCACACTAATCGAGAGATTACACTTTTCACACGTAATCACCCAATTGTTCCACTTTTTCACATAGCAATTCCCAAGTAGTAGCCGTCACGAAAATGTCACCAATGTAGGACCGCCGCCCCAAAACCGAAGGTTTTGGGTCGGGTCGGGGTCACCTTCGGTGAACACGTCACCGACCAGGGCAGAATCTTGGTCTGCCTTGATCTTGAAGTGTCCATACAACGTGTTGTCTATTAGCCGCTGGTAAATCTGCGGAGCATTTCTTAGGCCAAACGGCATTCGGTTCCACTTGAACAACCCGAAGGGCGTAACAAACACAGAGATTTCCGTGCACGGTCGGTCATAGAAACCACTTAAAAACCATTAGTCATGTCCAACGAGCAATACCACAAAACTTGTCCAGATCCCCCAGCAAGTCGTTAATCAACGGCATCAGGTAAACCAATAGCTTAGTCAGCCGGTTCACCAGTCGGTAGTCAATGCACAATCTTATATCCACCCCGTTCTTCTTTTTATAATGATTACGAGGGCGACGCCTATGGCGAGGTGGACGGCTGGATGATCTTGGTGGCCAGCAGTCCTTTAATGAGCTCAGACAGCTTTTTCCGATTCTGGGAGGCGACTCTCCGGCACCTTTGCGCTTCTGGCTTGGCGTTACCCACATCGATGTCGCATACCACCCCATGGGTGGCCGGAGATAGTGCATTACCTGGGCCGATCAGCAGATGTCTCCTTTTCCAAATGATTTCCTTCAGCCTGCCGATCTCCTCCGGAGTGTTCACATCTGGGTCTCCGACCTGTAGACCGTCCATAGTAAGTGCTGGTGGGCAGGGAGTCACCTCAGGTAACACCGCCATCTGATCTTCTATGTCTTCGACATATAGGTCGCCCCCTTCATGCAGACCTGGTTGGTTTCGGTTAATTCCGAATCCGGGTCAGGTGGATTCCCATCCTGGTCACCTCCGGTTAATTCCGAATCTAGGTCAGCTGGATTCCCATCCAGGATTGATTTGGCTAATTCCGAATCCAGGCCAGCTGGATTCCTATCCTGGTCATCTTCGGCTGATTCCGAATCCAGGTCAGGTGGATTAGTCGACCCAGCATCATCCTGCTCACCGGGCAAGCCAGCATCGGAGGAGGCCGCACATGTAACTCCGACCTGTCTCCTCCCCTGTTCCAGCCGTTCGCCCGTCTTCGACGTTGTGGGCAAAACCAGTTCAGCAACTGGGGCAGGGTCTCGGCCGGCACATTCAGCCGGATTTGGCGATGGCCGGCTCCGTGTCAGTATTCTAGAAGGTGTCTGGTACTCTAGTTTAGCCACCATTGGAGCCTGATTTTCTTCCACCGGTTCCTCTTCACTGACCACATCAGTAGTTGTCTGGGAGGCCAGGTTTTGCCACTCGATATAGCGTCTTGAGCCAATAGTGACATAACCCGGCCGGCGGGGCACTTTGTCCAAGGCCAGCCACATTCCAATGATCACGTCCTCATGCAAGGTGAGGGGCTGTTCTGAGATGTTGGTCACGCTTATGTAATTGAGGTGACCTTCCCCTTTGACAAACGAGGGCACCCAACACTCGCCCCTAGTCAGCCATAACTTATTCCGCCGGTCGTGTGGTCGCACAGTTACTTCCGCCGTCCTTCCCACTGGAACCGTTACAAACTTGAGGAACTGGACGTGGGCACCATATAGAGGCCGCCGGCCAGCCAGCTGGATCTGCACCTCGTCAGGCAACACCAATGTCCCATGAGATAAATCCAGTCGTACGCCGGCTGGGACCATAAAGTCCATCCCCAGACTTGCATCCTACCCGGCTAGCTTACCTACCCAGGCGGTAAAGTAGTACACCAAAGACCCAGCCAGCGTAATTTTGACTCTTGTTGTTCCTTGGGTCATGTACAAACTTTCTCCAATGCCAATACACTCTTGCCGCTTCATCTCATCTATTTCACATCCAACCTTACGAGCAAAGGTGGTGTCGACGATGGACACTTCTACGCCAGAGTCAAAAAGCATAGTGGCCTTCTGGTTATTGATCTTACCATCGGCCTTGGCTTGCTTGAACCACTTATCCGGCAAATGGTATTTCCAATAATCTCGCAATTCGCCGGGTGATAAATTCAATTCCATAACCACTTCAGACCGAAAATATTCGTCCGTTCGTATACTGCTCACCAGGAAAGGGTCAGCCCTGCTGCCCGGGGATCGGGTGACGTTATCGTCAAACTTACACGTATTGTCGGTTACGCTTTGCTTTGCTTCTCGATTATCCTCCTTACCGACATATGCATAGATACTAACACCAGACCGCTCGGCTCGAACCAGATTCCAAACCTGGCGAGCGATCTAATTTAACAACTTTTCCACCCCTGGTGGCAACAATCCAGCGTGCTTGTCGGGACATACCTCTTCTGCATCTGGTTGTAAAATTCCTCGATGGGGCAGAGTCCAGCCTCGTGCACTTCCCCGCAAGTCTTGCAGGTGAACAGGCAGTGTTCCGCTGGATGTCCTTTCCTTTCGCACTTTTTGCAGATCAGCCGTTTCCAGCAGCTTCTGGCGTCATGCTTGATGGACCAACAGTGGGTGCACTTTCGTCTGGGATGATCCTGATCTGTCGGAAAACCCTTCTGCTGGCCTGGCCCAGATGGTAGCCTGGACTGCTGACTGGCTTCCGCCGAGAACAGATACCGGTATTGCTCCTCCTCGGATTAGCTCCCAGACCGCTGGTACTTCTCTTCCGAACTGGTCGCATCCGACTCTCTGTCCACCATGCGGACGGCTCGGGCCGTCCTGGGGGATGGCGGCCGGCTTCCTTGATCCGGGTTAAAACGTGACTTGTACCTGCCCGTTCCAACTGCTGCCTTGGGGCCTCGCTTCTTCGCCCTTTGATAAGTCCGTGGCGTCAGCTCCAACTCCGTAGTATTTTTCAGTCGCAGCAGCGCGAGCTGGTCTGCCAGCTCCCGGTCGTCTAGCGTGCTGATGAAATGTTCAACATGTTCCCGGGCAGCTTTCCGACTGGCTGGCATCTTCCTTAACCGGTATGTTAGCCCTCATTCCTGCGACATTCAGACGATGGAGGTATTCCAGAGGGGTCTCATCTGCCCACTTCTTGGTATGAAAGTACTGGCGTGCCACCGACATTCCCGACCCACAATATTGCTCTTCAAAAGCTTCAACCAGCTCCCTCCAATCGTCTCGGACTTCCCGCCTAAGCTGCTGGACTCAGTTTTTTTGCCGGACCCTTCATCAAGCCTCCGAAAATCAGGTACTTCTCATAGTCCGGCGAACGGTCTCTGAGGAATGCTGACTTCGTCTTGCTCAGCCATCCTCGGACTTGGTCGTCATCCATGTCTTGTCCAGTAAAATCCTTCAACTCGGACGTGGCTGACATCCGAAACCTGGTAATCGCCCCTGAGTCCGGATCGAAAGATTGGGCTGAGGCCATATTGGCTCGGCGAGACATCCTCAGATCCAGGTCATCCTGATCATAGTGGAACCTGGATGACTTCACCGATTCCATATCCACGTCGCTGAGAGACAGCTTCCTATTCGCTGGCCGTCCAGATCGGCGACTTGGCACGACGACACGGGGCTCACTCTGCTTGGACTCCACTGATTCCATGTATTCATCGATCGGATCCCTCAAAATACTGGGCTGGCTCGGGCACCCGACTACCACGATGAGCCGGCTGGTCCTGTGATTCTGGACTGCCGCGGCTGGCACTAACCCGACGTTGTTCCTCCAAGTATCTTTCCATCATCACCGAAAACATGCTCTGAAGGTGATCCGCCATTTGAGGGCTAGCTTGAGGATCCACTTGAGGGGTGACTTGGGGGGCAGCTTGGCTGCCGGCACATCCACGTCTTTGCCTTTTGGATCTGGATCCGCCATCGCCGTCCGGGTCTGGACGCTATGCTGACTGGCTTCCTTCCGATCGGGCGCATCTAGATCTTCGTATTCCCCGAACGCGCTGCTCCCCTAGGGTCAAGCGTCATGCGGGTAATACCTACAGATGAGTCCGTCGAATCCTCTTCTGAAGGGGCAGACTCGTACTGTGAAGAACCTGTGTGTATTCCGGCCGGTCTGCCTGTTGCCGGCGGTGAAGGTGGGGTCGCTTCAGCTGTTTCCGCCATCTTCTGCGACGGAGAGCAGCCCGCTAGCGGTACCAAGTGGTCGTAAAGTGCACTGGATGCCTCCTTCAGCCTATCCGCCTTCCGGTCGAACAACTGGTTCGGGTCGAAAGCGCCGGTGTTGACGCCGGCTTGATTGAGCTGATCGAACAGTCTTTCATATGAGGGACACGTGGCTGTCTAAGAGAGATGGAGGAGATACGAGACCTTTCAATCCATTTTTGGGCGAGTTATCTTCAGGACCCCTTCGGTCCGTAAGAACTGACCCAACTCGCGAAGGTGGTGGGTACGCTCCAGGTCGGTGTCCGTAACCTTTTGTGAGAGGCCGTCTAGCTTTTCTTCTTCTTCAAAACGTGACCTATCCTTGCGAGGTGGATTATCCGGTTCTTGCCCTTCCAGCTTTTTAGGGGTAGGTGACCTGGATGGTGAATTTGTCCTGAGCAGCCAGCTTTCATATCCAACCTTCGGTTCTCCTTTTTTTTCTTTTTTTAATATCCATTATATGCATTTGTTTCTTCGGATCATGGTCGAAACCATGATCCTTCCTCGGACTATGGTGACTTTCACCATAATCCGAGCCGGCTCCAGCTTGGGCATAGTGACCAGCACCCAGCATTATAGTGACTAGTACTATAATCTTGCCCAGCTCCATTAGGAGCCTCCAGGGGAGTAACTTCTTCCTTAATGTCGACCTCATACTCCCCCAGTCCGAGTCGACCATCGCATCCTTCCATCTTCAGCAGCATTGGGGGCGATATGCCTTCCCCCAATGCACCCGACACAACGTCCTCAACAAATTTGCCAGGTTTTTGGTCTTTCGTCTACTAGGGACGCGTGGTGATATCCAGGGTCACCAATAGATCCGGACACGCACACCATTATGGTGTAGTCGCTCTCAGAAATTCCTTCTGAGATGCGAACACCCACGGGGGGCCCAGATGACTGACTTTCGGAGGGGGTACTCTGTCCATCCAGGTCTTGATCCGAGCCAGCATCCAGCCGGCTGGATCGGTCACTACCATCACCTTGATTGTGATGACTTGGATGATCCATGTTCGTAAAGCTCACCTTGTGTACCCCTAAGCACTGGCGGTTACGCTCTCTTGATGGACCCTAGGGCGAAAAGCTAAAAGTCCGTCGAATAGGGAAACGAGGGTTAGGAGTAAAGTTGCTCCTGGGCGGAAATTTTCACCGGGGAGCGGGATTGGCAATATACTTGAAGTTTGTATACTGCGACAGCTAGACCGAGAATAATCGATTGGTCAGCTAAACCAAAGACAACAAAGGGGTAAATCTAGTCTTGTGCGTAATAGGGAATCCAAATAACACTCCACAATCTTAAAACGTTACCACACTTTCCAATAGAGATAAACCGTGTTCAAAACACGGGCGGCTTGAGTTGAGTATACGCAACGCGGCGACTCCCGGTCAGGGGACTTCCGGTGGGTTACCATAACCTTCCCCGGGTAAACCAATAGCAGCAAGAGGGGGTCTGGTTAGCCCTCTACTGTGAACAAATGAAAGCGACTTGCGTCTTAGAAAGCGAAACGTATACTAATTTTTATCCCTACATCCAATACAACCTTTTATGTAACCTACCCAAAATAGCCTGGCTGGATAGTTATGTACCTTACCTGAAATAGCCCAGTCAGATTCCTTTGTGTACCGTGGATACTCCTTTGTGTACCGTACACCAACCATCCAGCTCAACCTGGATATACCGTACACCAAATATCCAGCTCGACCTGGATAGCCATCTATCTCGACCTCGACATACCTAGCCACTGACTCCGATTCTTCTTTAGCGGCCAAGCATCTACCTTCGGCGTCCCATCCGTCTTCTACAGAGGCATAGCCCCCCTCGGGGCCCTTCATACGCACATCATTTCGCCGATCCACCCCTTGGCCTTATATATCCACCATCGACGGCCATTCAGCTCCACCTGATCCGGCCGGCCAACTTCTGGCTGACCCGGTTCCGATCCCCTTGATCACGCTCATCTGGATTGATTCCATGTCTTGCACCGATCTGCCGCTTGTGAGTACACCAGGAAGCTGTCATCCTGCGTCCTATGGTGGCCGATCCCGGCATCTGGCTGGGACCAACATTCTGCCAATCAGGTGAGTGCATTCACTTTTCATTAGCCCGTTCATTCCAGGACCACTTCACTACACTCGCGTAGTCAGCAGCATGTTTAGCTTTCACGTTCATGTGAATAGCATTGTCGACGAGGTCGACGACATCCACTCCGAATAGATGTATGGCGGACACGGACTGGCGGAGAAAGCTGGCCGGGTAGAGTGCTTGAGAGGTTAGGTGGTTGTGCATGGTTATCTACATACACAAATTGAACAGTGAGTAGGCTTCCTTTTTTACGAGTTAATGACGGTTTTGAGTCCACCTCTTTGTCCCTTATGATAGAAAAAGTAGTCCTCTTCCGCCCTCTGGCGTTGTGTTCCCTCACTCGCACCAGCACAAGCTTCACTCGGGCTTCGCATCCCGTAAACCGATAGTGTGTATGTAGGCGCTTTCCCGTTCCCCGACTCTGTTGAAATCTACCGTGAGTGCACATGAATAAAATGTGCTCATACTTGTACTATTTTTCCGGAATAAAGAACGCGCGAGTCGCCAATCTATATAATGTTAGCCGAGAGCAATCACCACCCAATGATTTGCCGACAACGTACTCGTTGTAGATAGCGGCCGTGCAGGACGACCTTCGCACGAACAGCACGTGGTTCTCTTCCCCGTACGCGAAGACGTCTTCGATAAGCATCTTCCAACTTTTCCCATTCCTTTCGCTGCAGGGGCGGATTATTCGTTCTCAATTCCAGCGTTCGCGGCAATGACCTCAAGCCGCTCTTCATAGGTGCCTGTCTTCCTCAGATCCGCTGAAGAGAACGCGTCCAAATGTTGTTGTGAGACACGAGATACAGGAGCTACACGATGTACACGAGCTACACAGTACGCGAGCGACACGAGCCACATAGCTACCAGGAAACTTACTTTGGCGTCGGCCGACAACAAACGCATCGCTCAATCCGGCCTGCTCGACTTCTTGACGCGCTTCTTCTGATTTCCTGAGGGAGCGGTGAGATCGCATGGCATTGTGAGACGTGGCTGTAGACTACATGGCGGTGAGTCAGGCTCACGGAGACAATGCCGCAGTGAAAACAAATTAAACATTTCTTTCTGTGGATGCGGACGTCGTCTGAGCCCCCGAATTCATCTTCTTCCGAATTGGTGGCTTTTCCGTCTGATCTTGAGTGCACTATATCACCGGATTCACCGTCTTCATATTTTCCTGCATTACTCTCGTCACCTTTTCCTGCCCGAGTGTCTCCATGTCGACCACTCAGGTCGGATGACAGGATGCACGACATGTCCATCTTGTCGCGCGTAGTACCGACTGGCCGCATTGGGCGTGAGGGTACGTCCGTGTCGTGCTCGCTCTCGTCGCCGCTCTCATCGCGAATGCGCGCCAGCCACTTCCTCCATTGATTCGCATAAGCTTTCTCTTGCCCGACGTCCATCTGCTCGACTCGGATGCCGACCGTTTTTTTTTCTACGAGTCGAAGTCGTCGCTCTCGTCGCTGTCACTCAAGCTCGCGTGATGACGCATTCTACACCACGCACGTTCCCTCAGCTTCGACCTTCCCGCACGTCGGATTGCCTCAGACAACGACAAGTCTTGCTCCTGTCTCCCGGCAAATGATCTGCTCGGGGTTCGTCCGATCCGTTCTTCGTGCAATTCCCGCCGCCGGTCAGGGAAGACGTATCTGATGTTATGTGACCACACCAATGTTATATGACGTACCTGATGTTATGTGACCACTCCAATGTAATATATTCGCCCGCGTATTTTTCCGCGAAACAGCTTGATGAGGGTACCGTTATGTCACCCGAGTTGTGTCGCTGTAATGACTCCGGGTAAATGTCAGAACCAGGACCCAACTGAGTTTAAACTTTCAGATCAAGGACCCCTTGCAAAACCAGGACCCGGACCCGTCCTAATATAGTTTGGTGTACATTACTTTTCAAACCGTATCGGCATCGTGTCATAAGAGGAATACCGGTATTTATGTGTAAAGTTAAATACGTAATCCATGCTGCACAAATTGGCGGGAGTTGCTAAGGAGCGACCAGAAGGGAGCGACCAGTGCCACTATTACGTAATCACAACGAAGCGAC
>MIQA02001026.1:0-39690 GCA_001887855.2 Sclerospora graminicola | reverse complement strand
TCAGGCCAGCCAATGAGAGAGAGATATAACGAAACCAAGAAAACGCGATCAAACCACGATCTTCCACAGCAATCCACAAACGTTATCTCCACAAAACCTTTTCCAATATTATTGACGTGTTCCAAACACGTGTGCGTTGAGGGTGAGGTTCGATCACCTAAACAAACCCGTCGGGGGTCTTCCGGCAAGCCAAAATGCGTCTAAGCGCGTCTTAACCGGGAAATAGATGAGCAAGAGGGGATTAATCAACCCTGTGCTCCCAATGACCGCACACGTGGCGGAGCGACTCTTTGCTTTAGGGGGAAAATCTAAACCTCGTGAGGGTGTTTAACCCAAGTAAATCCCGTCGTGGGACTTCCGTCGAGCCAAAGTGCGCCTATGCGCGTCTCGTCCGGGAACAAATGAACGGGGGGAGCCTTGTTAGCCCCCCGTTTCCAAAAGTAGCGCCAAGTGGCGCAACGACTTCTTTACTTGGAGGGAAAACAGAACCTGATATTAATATTATAAACCTAAAAATCCAGTACCAAATGTAACCTACACCAACCTATGTGGCTTACCTGACACTTCTACCTTGAACTTCTTGCCACCTGATTTATTCCAGCATCTTCGTATAACGTTCTTCGTTGATCTTCAACCTGATTCGTACCCTTTTCTGACTGATCTTCGACTGATCCCGATCCGGTCCTCGACTGATCATGGTCAAACTCTATGCCGATCTTCACCATCCCGATCGTGATCAGCACCGCGATCGCCGTGATCGGCCGATCCAAACCGACTTGAGTGAGAGCTTCATCTGCCTTTACATCTGGGCGCAGATTTGGGGCTGATCATCCCCGATCGCGATCAGCACCGCGATCAGCCGAGTGATCAGGTAGTGATCAGTGTGATCAGGTAGTGATCAGGGTGATCAGCCCCCGATCACTTCGCAAACTCTCTTGGTTACCATCACACTGACTTCGCGTGTTCCCTCGGGCATATCATCGACCTTTATACCCTGTCGGGGCAACCATATAACACCGATCTCGGCTGATCAGGCCTGATCAGGCCTTGCCACGTCATCTTCGGACAAACCCATAGGTCATCATCACTCACACAACCTGTCACTCCACATGCCCGACTTCATTCCACATCTAATCTTCATTGCTCGGGCATAATCAGCCAATCAGGCCGTAACTTCGTGTCATGATCAACTTCAACCACTATACCATTCGTAGATCGGCTGGACGGCTGTCCTTGACACCTCGCTTTACATCCACGGGAACTCCACTATGTAATTGTGATAACGATCGTGATCGTGATCTCCATCGTTCCATCAGTGTCTGGGACTGGGCGTAATGACAGTACTTGGCTGATTTTTTTCATCGCTTTACCATAGCCGCCCCTGAGTCTGATCGCTACCGCACAACGGTAGCGGCCTGATCTCACCTAGCACGGTTCTCCATTTCAGAAATGTTCAAACACGTTTGTCACCACTCTGGTAAAGTCTGCTGATCATTCATTATCCGCATACTTCCATATCGCTAATCTTAAAGACCCATGCAGATCGCGTCTTCATACATCGTTTGCCGTAAAACCATTTCCACAGTCGAGTTACCCTCTTGGTTAATGAGCTGGCCTCTGACCATGGATGGCAACATGTAAACCTGCATGAAGAGGTCGGGTGTCTTTAATGCTCGCCAAAGACATATTGTTTCAGGAGGGCCGGACCATCCACTCAGGAAGTTCCATCGAACATGACGATATGGTAACCGATCGAGCCAATTTCAGAGCGGAGTCTGATCATCATCTCCAAAGGAACCGAAATCCGTCGATCAATGCAGCGATCAATTGAAGGCTTAAGTTTAGGAAAGAACCTCCAAGTATGCATGCAACTCAGGAAGCAGATCGACGAGTTTTAATCCCAGCGTATAAAGCTTCAGATCAGGCCCGATCTGTTCCTATCCGAAAGAAAGATCGAGAAACCTAGGAAATGCTCTACGCAAATGCGCCGGATACGTGAATTTCAAACCAGGTCGATCGGTGGGAGACCAGTTCGGATCATCCAGTCGGCACCGGATCAGGCCTTGGTTTATGATTCATTGCACATCCGCTTGCGACATCCTCAGTTAGATCGCCCCAGACTTGTAATCCTTCCTCGCCAGCTCCAATCGGTACTCTCAACGAAGGTTATATCACTCTGGCTATTGTCTGCGTCACCAAAACTCCACAGTATCGATCCAAGTTGTCACCTATAGTTCCGAGTACCGTATTATATTCGATCAAAATCCGAAAGCAACCAGTTCGTGTCCAGATCGGTCAATAATCGCAGATCGATCGATCTGTCATTAAAGTCAAATTCGATTTGCATAACCCCGACTTGTGTCTTCACGCTCAAATTGTGAAGCTAAGATCCACAGTTAGTTCGTGCCACCTTCTCGTACACCATCATTTTCAACCGCCCTGATCGTCATGGGTAAACTGTTCCACAATGAGAACACTTCGACGTAACCTATTTAGATCGAACATTGCAGAATCGATCAGCTTTCGATCGGCTCCTATCTGATCGATATTACCCCGGTTGGCGATGATCAGATCGATGATACCTTAACACGGAGCCCGATCGGATTTCTTGATCACCTCGCGCTACTGATGTGAAGGAACACTTCAACGACACCACCAAACTTTAATTGGTTACGATCAATTGCCTCTGGTTCGTGCGAATCTAATCATTGATCGATGGTGTTATAACAGGGAGTATCAATGAGGATTACTGATCACTTCGAGGAGCTACTTGTTTCAAGACTGTTGTGGCTTGTAGTTAAATTCCCGAAGCGTGATAACGTCGAACATGCGGAGTTTTGGTAATATATGTTTTTTGGTGGAGATCCAGAAACGATATAAACCGACTTCAGCGTTTTGTCGAGACCATTTGTCTTAAAACCGTATACGGAGGTAGCACAACATAATTCCTCTCGTACAACTTGTCATCAAATGCGTTCCCCGTAGCTTTATGGGATAAGTGATCCATTTCGGAGTTGAAGTATCCGTCTTAACACCCTAACAGCATCTTGGTAAGTACATCACTCGAGAATTTTCCATACGAGAGTTCATCGGTATCTCGCAACCATCCTTCTCACCCTGCGCCAGCACATCTCGACGTTTGAGGGACTTTTCGATGATGGCAGCGTCAATGCCATCGCACAGTATCTTGAGAGAAAACATGATCGTTAATACGTTGCTACTTCAGCCACTCCTAGCCGTTCACATTAGCGACCCTCGTCTCCAAAACGATCGTGTTGCACATCTCCAAGGTCGTCACCGCAGCCAAAATTCTTCCTTTGCGTCTTATAGACATCTTTATACACTCCGGAGACTAATAACGGAAGCTTGTGTTGGACCAACGATTGTGAGCACCAATCATGACTGCCTAACATGAGGCACATATCTTTGGTGTGTATATGAAGAGACCAAATCGCTTATTACAGCGCAAACCATGTATTGGGCGCGAAGACGAACCAATAACAGATCCCACACCATGCCGCCGTTTTTTTTATAGCAGATTCATGAAACACACTGGAGCTGAGCGGATCAGTCGCGTTGCTGTGAAAGCGATCACGGCAGTCCATAACCTCTCCGCTGGGCACACGCTCTAAAGACACACTTAACAATGGATTCACTGCAGTATCAGCTGCACAATCAAAGTCAAAGTCCACTTTATCGCCACCTTCGACATCAAGAGTCTTGGAAAACCCATCCAGCGATTTCAGACGACTCGGAGGAAGTTCACGTAACATTGTACTCATAAGAACTTGGCAAACACCCGTATTGCGAGCATTCGTGTTCCAATCACGCAACCACTGCATTAGTGTCGTGAGTTTGTCGTCCTCCAGATTGTGCACCACTGGCGCAAAAATTTCTTCAGGAGAGAAATTATCCGGATCCATAGGTTTCCCGTCAGGAAGTATCGGCTTATCTTTGTGTCGCGGTCCTTCAAGCAGATCGCGAAGTATCTGAAGCATACGGTTCGGATGATTCAGCTCAAACGCAAGCTGTACGGCTT
This sequence comes from Sclerospora graminicola, assembly GCA_001887855.2. Lineage (NCBI taxonomy): Eukaryota > Oomycota > Peronosporomycetes > Peronosporales > Peronosporaceae > Sclerospora > Sclerospora graminicola. Next base: position 35,651 of record MIQA02001026.1, on the reverse strand, counting down.
CAAAAAGCTTGTTGCTTCGAAGGCAGTTAAAAAGTTCCTGTTCCTTCAGTAATTTCGCATCACGATCATCCTGTTGTGGACGTTCCTCCTCCTCCGTGAAGTCGCGCCAAAGGTTGATTGTTGAGTCAGCCCCACCACTGGCCATCTCGAAACTGTCTTTAGACACAGCAAGAGCCCAGATCTTGTCCTCGTGATTGTCAAGAGTAGCCTCGCACTCATTGCTTTTGATAGTCCAAAGCTTCACCAGGCCATCAGCACCAGCGGACAACAGCTGCATACCCTCACATACGAACTGCACGTTCAACACGGAAGCAGTGTGCCCTTCAAACGTTTTAAGGCACGAAAAACCTTTGGCTGACCAAACTTTCACAGTTTTATCAATGCAAGACATTGATCGACAGGGGAAAAATCGACAGCCCAAACACCACGCTTATGACCTCGGCAAACGTCTGCCAAAGACAAAAAACGACCCGCGCCAACCTGCTGCGAATGCCACACTTTAATCAGTTTATCCTGCGACGCACTGGCAATAAAGCGATCGTTTGGTGACACTGCAAGTGCGTTCACGTCTTCGTTGTGTGCTTTGACAGCCCCAAGCGAAGAAATTGACATTTCCGTCGAAGTAGGCGTCGCAGATGTAGCATACGATGCAGCCAGTGGCTGCAGGCTCCACATCTTGAGCGTCTTGTCCGAACTGCCAGTAACAAAGAAAGCAGCGCCTGTCGCGTAGCTAGTAAGACGCTGCGAAATGGCTATTGCACCGAGTGCCTCTGTGTGACCCACACAATTGGCTACACATTGCGGGAGAGTTTTTTCAGTTTGTTTGCCACCAGTGGACCGTAAGTCCCACAGGCGAGCTGTCCTATCCTTGGAAGCACTGACGAGCCATCGTCCATCTGGAGATACAGCTAGTGCCATCACAATGTATGTATGACCAGAGAGAAGATCGCACGACAGCGTGGTGCGATTCAAAAGGCGGATTTGTTCACTATTTGTAGCCACTGCTATGACATCTGAAGGCGCACCAGTTGCATCAGCCTTCGGAATGTAGTTGAGACTAAGGATGTCATCATTGTACCCGATAATTTGAGTGCGCCGAGCCAAGTTTTCATCAAACACCAAAAAGTTCTGCTCGGATGACACCACCACTACTTCACGACGAGTTGAACTTAGCAGCATCTGCGTATATGTAAGAGTCGACGAGGCCTCTGATTTCTGCGTGAAGAGCGACTCGTAAGTATTACCGCTGCTACGCCATAGACGTAATGCACCTTTCTCTCCAGCAATCAAAAAGTGGATTGCTTTAGTATCTTGAGATTTTCCAGCCTTTGTCATACATTTGAACGTCAATGGTACAACCACAAGTCCTTCGACCGCTTCATGCACCAAAACTGTCTTGCTAAGTTTCTGATCCCGCAAATCCCCAAAGTTGACGACCTTGTCACGTCCAGCGGATAGCATGGTATAACCATCTTCCGAGAATGCGACACTGGTCACGAGACTCATGTGATCTTGGATACACGCCACCTGCCTTTGCGTATACAAGTCCCAAATCCGCACCGTCGTGTCATCACTAGCTGAAACGAGATAAAGTCGTGCTGCATCTGGATGAAATTGCACGAGCGTGACAATACCCGAGTGGCCCCGAAAATTGTGCGTACAAAAGCCTTCGTCGATATCAAATACTTTCACTGAACGATCACTTCCTCCTGTAGCCAGTAACGTTTCCGATGGATCAAAATCCATGGCCAGCACAGGTGCATCATGAGCTTTGATTGTCCGAATACATTTGAACGTGTCTAGGTCCCACACACGCAATAGTAGATTGCGACCAGCGGTCACAAGATGATTTTTCTTGCCTGGACGCACGGCAAATACTACAAACGACTCTTTTGTATCCTCACTATCGACATCTTGTTGCAGTGTACGCTGCAATTCGCCAGTTTTCACGTCAATAATAGCAATATCATCATGTAACATGCACGCCAAGAGAGCTCGAGGCTCCATGTCGGTGCTTGTGCGACCAGTGAAAATCTGCACTTTGCCACCTGTATATACACCTGCATGTGTCTTGACAGTGCGCCAACTTTTTGATAGACCCGAACGTGTTGAGTAGCTTCCCGACGCACAGATCGATGTAGACTGCGCTTGGTCCAAAGTGCCCGTCATTGCAAAATTTTGACTGGAGAGACCTTCGAAATAGCAACAGATGCTGCATTGCTCGTCGATGACTCGAACGAACTAAGTGCCGATGTCGTAAGTGACAATTAAGCCAAATGGATCGCCTTCTTCCATTAATTTCTCGGATTTCTTTGATGCAACAACGATCGCATGGATACAGACGATCCAGACGCTGGACAAGTCCAACGAGGTTGAGTCTTGTATCATATCTCCTTCAGAGTTTCTCCTATAGTAACAAGTCTCGTAAATTTTGTCCCTTGGTCTCGTTGTGTCTGCGTCTCGGCTTCAACTAACACGCGCGACATTGATATTACGTTTTTTACATAGAATGAACAACATCCAAGTGTGATTACGCTCTTGTTGGTCCGGCCGTTAGGTCTCCGGGGATACCATCACGTTCTCGCCATCTACCGCTTCAACACTTGAGACATTTGAGGTGGCAAGTAGTAAAGCATTGTCAGAGTTTTGTAATTGTGGCGAAACGTTTGCCTCGCAGCGTCCACTAAAAACCACTCGAGCGTAGGGCAAGATGCACGAAGGACGCAAAAATACCAAACCTTGTCACTCAAACAAGTCACATGTCCATGGGACATGTGAGTAACGTCGTTATCAGACTTGTGACACAAAATTGTCTCTTCGATGCAACGCCACTGCACTTTTCTCCACGCTCAGATACCCACTTGCAGAGACGGACTTCACTTTTCCATTTTAAAATCGATACTTGTTATTTAAAGGAAGAACGAAGCGCAATATTGTATCATCTGATAAAATGCTGGTTTCCGATTGAGGAGAGATGGTGTACACTTTTAATTGCAAATAAACGGGTCCCATATTGATTGTTCCTGACTCTGGATCCACTGCTCAATCTTTACGAGGTAATTATTCCGGATTGGCTGGTTAACTGGTAACTGAGTGAACAATATGTTTATATGGGGCCAGTGAACGAGTTGCCGGACCTGCACATTTAATCGGAAATGTAACTCGGTATTTTGTGGACAAATTTTGTTCTGTCTTGACAAGATATCGCAAGATGAGAACACCCACTTTTGTCGAACATCCACCGATAAAAATGCGACGTCAGACAGTAAATCTCTTAGACGGAGCTGCTCGTTGAATTCAGTGCAACCGAGATGGCAACGTTCGACTTCTTGATCGCTTGATCCAGTGAATACCACACTCAAGACGTCAATCCCAATGGGAATCCGAAGTATCAGACTCCAGTAGCATTGACATAGATAATTTCATAACTGATAGTCGACATTGTCTCGCCATGTCTACTTCAAGGTTCCTATGGCCGACAGAAATGCTTATTGACAGCTGTTGTAGTGACGAAAAGTGTTGGCCCAGCAGGATATATATCAATACTGGATACGTAAGTATTTCATCTACTCGTTCGACAAATCACATATCTATCCATATCACTGGTCGGTCTGTTTACCAGGTCGCCCCGGTCTGGACGCCTTATCAACTTGATAATCGGGGCAGATTCTTTCGACAACACTTTGATCACACTGGACAGATTCCATCAGACTAGAAGAATTCCATACCGTATCGACAAACAATGGTGTTTCGCCCTAATCAAAGGCTGATCGGCCGTTTTTCGGACGATGCTGACCTGATCAGAGCGTTTCTCGGTCAATGCCGACCTGATCGCCCCTGGTCAGATCAAAGTTGATATGATCGGCGTACCGACCTGATCGCCCCTGGTCAGATCAAAGTTGATATGATCGGCGTACCGACCTGATCGCCCCTGGTCAGATCAAAGTTGATATGGTCGGCGTAGTTATTGCAGAGAACGCCCCATCGTGGATGTCAACATCATCTGCATTGGTTCCGGGGGATCGGGCTTAGTTGTAAGACCATCCTTGGGTGATTGATCATCATCTTAACCCCTTGCTTTAATCCAATCTAGGTTCAGTCTGCGGCGATCTCAGTACAATTTGGTTCCATGTTTTTAGGTAGATCATATCAATCAGTCCCCATTCTTTTTCCATTTTCTTCTTATGCATAGGATCGAGGTCAGCACCTCGATCCTTTCCCGGATTATAGTTAACTTTACTATAACCCAGATCGGCCCCGATCGGGGCCATGTGGGGAGTTGTTTCATCTTTAATTTCGACCTGGCACTCCACCGGACCAGGTCGACCATCGCTTCCTTTAGGTATGAAGAGCATCGGAGGCGATACGCCTTCCTCCAATACACCCGAAAAAGTTTCCTCCACTTTGATTTTCACATCTTTTTCATCATCAAAGGAATCACGGTGATATCCTGAGTCACCAAGTGATCCGGGCACGCGCACCATTGTGGTGGAGCCGATTTCCAAATCCATGACGGAAGTCTTGGGTGGAATCCGGATACCCACTGGCCCGGACGACCAACTATCGGAGGGGGTACTCCGTTGATCCTGATCAGCATCAGAATCAGATGAATCACCATTATGGTGACTGATCTGATCCTCCCGGTCATCTGGCCGGTCTTCATGCGCGTCAGGATCTATGTTTATCTTCATCTCACCTTGTGTACCCGTTGATCGGGGGTGGTTACACTCACTTAGGTGGACTCGGTGACGAAAACGATGATCTTGATCAGGTCGGAGGGGATGACCTTCTCGAGACGGGGGTGTCCTCGGGTGGAAATCTTCACCGGAGAATGAGTTGGGGTCGACACTTAACTTCAGTATCTAGGCACTGATCGGGAAATTTCGTCTGATCAGGCCAGCCAATAAGAGTGAGAGACAACGAGAAACCAAGAAAACGCGATCAAACGACGATCTTCCACAGTAATCCACAAACGTTATCTCCACAAAACATTTTCAATAATACACGTGTTCCAAACACGTGCACGTGGGGGGGGAGTTTTGATAACCTAAACAAAACCCGTCGGGGGCCTTCCGGTAAGCCAAAATGCGTCTAAGCGCGTCTTAACCGGGAAATAAGTTGCAGTACAGGGGCCTAGTTAACCCTGTGCTCCCAATGACCGCAACACGTGGCAGATCGACTCTTTGTTTAGGGGGTAAATCAAACCCTCTTGAGGGTGTTTAACCCAAGTAAATCCCGTCGTGGGACTTCCGTCGAGTCAAAGTGCGACTATGCGCGTCTCGTCCGGAAAAAATGATCAGGGGGAGCCTTGTTAGCCCCCCCCCGTTTCCGAAAGTAGCGCCAAGTGGCGCAACAACTTCTTTACTTGGGGAGGGAAAAAAGAACCTGATATTAATATTATAAACCTAAAAATCCAGTACCAAATGTAACCTACACCAACCTATGTGGCTTACCTAATACTTCTACCTTGAGCTTCTTGCCACCCGATTTATTCCAGCATCTTCGTAGAACGTTCTTCGTTGATCTTCAACCTGATTCGTACCCTTTTTCGACTGATCTTCAACTGATCCCGATCCTGTCATCGACTAATCATGGTCAAACTCTATGCCGATCTTCAACCATCCCGATCTCTCGAGTCGATAAACAGCCTGGAACCAACTCGAGATCTGCCTCTCAGACACTGTTCGCCCCACATCCAAACCGGCTTAACCGAAAACTCCGTCTCTCTTCACACCTGGATGCCGGTTTGGGGTCGATCGGTTCAGATCATGATCAGCACAGCGATCGGCAGAGTGATCGACTCGGTGATCAGGGCGACCAGCCCCAGATCACCTCAAAACACCTCAGGGTTACCACCACATCGAAAGCACCAGTTTACTTGACCATATTCGTGACCTTCATTACATGTTGGGATGCAAAGATCGCCCCGACTCAGCATTTCTCGTGAAGTTGGGCCTGATCAGACCTTCTTGCGTTGATTCTGGATGGATCCATCAACTCTCACCGCTTGCTTCAGCTAAGTAATGCTCGTACTGCTCGCCGCTCCATATGCCCAGTTTCCATATCACATCCAACTTCAACATCTGTACCGTTCATGACTCATTCCGATAACTGGATTCTGCCGTCCTTGATATATCACTTCGCCATGGATGACGTATCTCCAGTTTGTCTAGTCGTGCACGTGCACGTTCACGTGAACTCTACTTAACATCCAATATCCCGATCAGACCGTGACATTCGTCATTCCATTAGCAGCCTGGACCAGGCACGATAACGGCATTTGGCTTATCCCTTCACACGACAACAGTCCGTTGTCGAGCGCCTTTCCTCGTATACGAAATCAGCCTGTCCCACCCATCAACTGTCTTATCTTGATGGGTGTTCCCATCGTCACCAATCAACGGGCATGTGTGGTCCACCTTATTCTCAACTTTTTGTCAGATCGCTTCACCACATGAATATATATGTGCCGTCAGGTGATCCGACCCAACGTGATCATTTCTTTAAACACACCTCAACCTTTCTTGCGGTGATTCGGGCTCCACTTATACTAGCGCGAGACTCTAATTGCGTTTAATCGCGTATATTAGACCGGAAGGGAGGATACAGGTCAGAAAAAACGGAAAGTGAAACCCTATACACCCTAATTCGAACGGTAGGTTTACTTGATGCACGTGCTCGGACGGAATCAGCATTTAACGATGGAAAAATGGAACCTGTCGGACATTTCTAGCTGGTTCCAACAGTTGTTAGTGGGTGACACCCCAGTATATTAGGACCATGAGCAATTGTTACTAACTCTGCGACAGCCAGGAACAAGAGACACAAATGAGAAGAGATTATGGCCATCTCCGAAGTACTCATTTTATGGGTACAAAACCATCTCTATCGCAAAATATTTTACTTCATTTCTCACTCAAAAACTAGGGGATGTAGTCAGGGGTAAAATCACTTGGAACCATTGGACAGCAGAGTGTCGAGATGGAATACACCAATTTATCCGGAAAGCAGCAAGACGAAGCAAAAGGATAGTTAAGCAACTACAACTCCGAATTCGCGACAATGCACGCACGCGTAAAAAAATCATAACTGCTACTCATGCTGATATTAAAAAATCAACCCTAGGTAGAAAGGGCAGTAAACTACACCGTTCTGTCCAGAATATGCGATGGTTATTCCGCAGGACTGCAATATGGGATAGGGAGTAATCCGAGTCGCAGGTGGACTCTGGACTGGAGACCGCATTTCGAGAAAAACCATCCATCCCAGATCGCTCTGCCTTAACGTGGGAACCATACTTGGGACACGGCATGCCGAGATCCCGAGTACTCTATGCCCTCTGGCACCATTGTTATTCATTTTTGCAGTGAAACGGCTCGCATTAGCGATAGAACGATCTGTACATTTGGAAGGTATTAATCCTCTGGTGGATTCGCAGAGTGAGGTACACAAAGTTTCATCATTTGTTGCCAATTCAACCCTATTCCTTTAAAGGCACAACAAGTACTGGCAGCACTGAAATTGGTTCGACAATTTAGAATTCTCTCTGGTATTGAATTGCAACCGAATAAAAGTCGATTTCTTTTTCTGGATCCACGAGTACCGATTAAGGAATGGAATGACATTCCAGTCGTAAAATATGGATACACTAATAGATATCTGGGTTACGAAATTGGATATACAAATATGATAATAAAGAATTGGGCGATACGTATTCGGAGCATCCGTAGGCGATTAGCAACGGCAACACAATGTGGAGTATCGCTAATCGACAGGGTTCTTCTGTTTAGCTCGATTGTCGTTCCTGCGATTTTATTCACTACGAAAGTTATTCATCCTTCGGTGGAAATAATGTTACGCTTCTTTAAGATTATAAAAAACGTTATATGGCAAAAAACAACTAAGGATATAAACCTTGTCATGCATAAGATATCTCCATGCCTACTATATACTCCCCGAGATGCAGGAGGGTTGGGAATCATTGCGCTACCAATTGCAATAAGGGTGCAAAGGCTCGAAGATGCAATGATGTGGTTAATTTCAGCAAACGATATCTATCGAAGGACATGGCTAGCCTGGAAGGAAATGGACTGTCCCACAACATAGGCGTCATCTCCTCGAAAAAGAGTTTCGGTGGCAGCTCTATTCAAACAAGGAGGCTATGCAGAAATGCCATATCCTTGACAACGGAACTAGGGCAATGGTTCGGCCCGGATCATGTTCAAACTCAAGAGCTTGAACACTACTTTGATCAACATTTAGCGACTGTTATTAGAGAAGACAAAGAAGAAGAAGAATTCTATACATCCAAAGCAATGGCTCCGGGACGGTTAGTCACCATTCACATTGATATTGATACAATCCCTCATCGATGATTTATGTCACAGCAAATGGGGAATTTCTGGGGGTCCTTCCAATGGGATGGGAATCCGTGGATCAGAGACGAGCGAGTTGCCACACTCGTAGCAAGGAAATTTTACAGAATTCCTAGAGTAGTCATTTTTGCTCTTAGAATTCGTAGAGTTTCCAGAAACGAGTTCTCGTGGCAGGTTTTATCAGACACTAAGACATCGCATACGTACGTAAAATTACGACGGTGGCTGTGCGCTATTATAGTAGCTTCTCCACGAGCTGAAGTGGGTCACTACATTGGAGAATCGCCTGACATCAAACTCGTTAGGGCTCCATAAATATTTAACGGGTTCAACTGCAGCCTGACAGCGTCAGGTGTGATCAAAGGTCGAAATACGAATAATGTGCCCAGACAGTGCGACTGAGACAGCAGTAAAATGAAATTCTCTGGTTGGTACTACCAACACAACACAGAGAGGTGAAAGAATGGAATGACACTGGGAACAAAGTCTTTGTAATATACCCACATCCGCAATTGCATGGTTTCCCGTGGCCAATTGACTACGGGATCAGATCCATCTGGAGACTACCAGGTTTTCTCAGAAAATATTTCAAGACGATTCATTCTCGAGCTATGGTATCGCAGTTACCAATGACTCTGAGAAAATCGGACGCACGGAGAAATAGAGACTTGTGGTGGACAGCAATAACCGCCCAAACAGATCTAAAAGCAAGGCCACATTCTATCTGATTACCAGGTATGGTTAATTTATAGAATGTCAATCATGCAAATAAACACCTTTTTCAGGAGGCGCCCCGAAGAAGAAAACTGCACACTTGACGTGGACTGTAATAGCCAACGATCAGAAGTGGCCCATATCATATAGGCATGTCAAACAGCACAACGTGTCTGGAAACGGCTCGTCGATCATTGGACAGAAATATCCACAAAATTGTCGGAATTGAGTCACTATCAACCAGCTATAGCGACGCGAGAATCAGCAGATATTTCACCAGCTTTTCAAAAGGCAATGAATGATAAATTTAACTTCATTCTACATGATTATCAAGACCAAACAAGACGCATTTGGTGGTGTGTGACTGGGATAGCGCAGGTATGAATATGGCAACTCCGTAATCGGAAAATATTCGAAGGTAAGTCGTTGCGCCAGCAGGAGCATACGGACTTCATATGGAATCAATGTAGGAGACAACTCCAAGAAGTTGCTTCATTTGAAAGCTGCAGATCCAGTTTTAGAGATGACGGACTACAGTTACAGTTATGTTTGCGGTGCTTCTTCAACACTATCCCAGCACCATCACCGCCGGAGATGCCGCGACATAACAACTTCGCTGCAGCTGATCTAGACCAGTGGTTTGATCCCGAGTTAGTGACAAGGGTACAAACGTTTATACAAACCAATAGTTAAGACTAAATGGACTAGCATAATTTTTTTTTATTAATGAGCTTTAATATTTAGGTTTCTTCTCTGTTTTGTCCCTCCACGGGGTTGTCTAGATTTAGGAGTGTCTTGGTGTTGCATTTAGCATTGGCTGAGCGACGCTTTCGGCATCGATAGCTCCTCCTCATTCTCGTCAAGCCTTTTTTCTTGGCGATTGATATACGAATACGAGGTCGTCTGTGTAGGAAAGTGTAGTATACTGCGTTAATATCCTTAAACTCACTCGGAATAAATAGATACCGATTAGTGTATCCAAATGTTTTCTTGTAGTGAAGTACGTTTCTTCTGGGTTAATTTATGGCCTGTCTATCGGAGAAGTGCGTCAGTGCTACTTAGTTACCTGACATGTTAGTGCGAGGTTCGAGGGAGTCCTTCGGGAGGTAAGTACTCGATGTTCTGTTTACTCGACAAATATGAAAGTATATCATGTAAAAATTAAGTATAGTTTTGGCTAAAATACTACATAACTTAAAATTCACACTATGCATGAAACCACGATAATCTCGTTAGCCGGAATTTAATGTCAGTTTTCATCATAGATCACATCATCCCAAACTCCAACACTCCTTCTGAGAGTACCGGGGCTTCGTGCACAAGACACATCAACGTAAACGTAGGAAATGCATATCCAATAGTATCGCGATAAGACCATAAACTTAATGCACCATTCACTTGAGTCCAATTTGCTCGCACAGTTCTTTAATTCTTGGCGCATGTAGTGTCTTCGTAAGTAATCCCGCGACCATACTTCTACTGGACACATGTTCTGGCTCCACAATTCCCTTCTCAGCGAAATCCTTCAAAAATTTCAATTTCACGTCGATGTGGTTGGCACTGGTCGTGCTAGCTTTACTCTTGGGCTGTTTGATGACGGCTTGGTTGTGGAGCTTTAATACGATCGGCGTCCTTGTCTTGATTCCAATTTCTTCAAATAACTCTTCCAACCCCAACGCCTCTCGTTCACCTGCAGCGGCCGCGACAAACTCCGCCTCTCCAGTCGATAACGCAACAGATCTTTGCTTTTACAATTCACCCTGCTCTAAATCCAGTTACGAAAATCGCATTTGCACTGACACTTTTGCGGTCTTCGTGGTCAGCTGCATAGTCGGCATCACTATAACATACAATTCGTAATGGTAGCTTCAATTCGTTATTTTCACGTAAATGCAATTTCAGCCCTTTACTTCCTTTCAAATATCTTGTTATTCTCTTTGCGGCTTTGAAGTCACTTAGGCTTGGCGCGGGCGTGTGCCTCGTTGCACCGTGCACGGCAAAAAAATATCCGGAAGAGAGACTCTTGAATCCACAGTTAACTTCCCACGAGAGACTGAAAATCTTTTATAGTAGGCATATTACCACGAGATACAGTCGGCAATAATTCGTTCAGTTCATTCGTAACTTCCAGACTTAAAATAGGCGTTCTTACTTCATTTGCTTCTTGTAGTCCATGCTTTTCGAGCATCTCAACAATAGTTCCTTCTTGGTCTATAGTGTATCCGTTCGTAGCATCTCCCGATATTCTCATGTCAAGAAACTTCTCTTCATTGCCCAGGTCTTTCAACTCCATTATCTGCATGTCCTTGATGAATTCATCAACAAGCTTTGTTTCCATCGCCGTGACCAACCGATCGTCGACATACACTCCAATTAATATCGTTTCTTTGCCATCGATTCGTACAAAGTGGTAAGTATCCGTCAAACATTGAGAAAAATTCATCTTAATCAAAATTTCACACAACATATCATACCACAGTCTTCCAGCTTGTTTTAGACTATAGATATTCCTTTTCAGCTTCAGCAGCAGATCCTTTGAACTTGTGGCATCCAGTCTTTTCAGTGTTTCATCCGATATTTCCATACCTTGGGGAATCTGCAAATTGATATCGTATTCCTTCTCCGTAGCCGCCTTCGGGTAGGCGCTTGGTACGTCTCCGTGCCTCGCAGGCATATTCCTCACAATAGACAGTATAAAAAAACATTCATGTTACTTCCTCCGTCCAGAAATATAGGGAACAGCCCATACATAAGGCTTTCCAAAAATATAGGGCAAAATTCTATTAAATAGTACCTGTTTTTTTGTTACAGAGAAGGCCTACCATTTTGGACCAATCACTAAGGGTTGCCTAGAGGTGTCATTCAACCCGTGGCAACAAGGTAAAGAAGAAGCTTTATGCTAACGGGGCCTTCGCGCCGTTGTATTTACCCCTCTCCCATGGAAAATAATAGCCAACTATGCCCATTGTTCTGAAGGTCATTTGTCCCCTAAAAATATCACTAACAAGTGCTCTACGAAAGGTACGCATTTTCATATTTGTAGAACCATAGGTGCTCTAGTTTCTATCTAATGACGTGTCATACTTCACAGCATTTGATGAGGGCATGTACATCAGCCAAAAGCTCAGCAAATTATTGGTGGATGTTGGGAGGCACTATTGTCACTATGTGCCACGACTTGATCATGTGACACAAATGGATGTATGCTGTTTGCTGTGTGTAATGATATATTAATGTTGGCCTTTCTAAAAGGCAGGTACTTGTTGTGATTTGTTTCAAGGTTGTCAAACAGCGTTTACAATTAGGATATTGCAATGGAGTGGCAGATTGTTTTAAGACGGTGAGAAGGATACGACGGGAGTGCTGCAAAAAACATTTTAATGATTCAAAGATTATGAACTTTTTATTGCAATGGATAGGTGATGAGGCACGAAGGACTGCGCGTGCTGTATATTAGTTTCTCGACGACACTTCTGATGAACCTGCCGTACAGGTGTACCAATGCAGCTTTTTTGGTTGTTTTGCATAAGATTTAAAGATTGTGTGAATAAGCAGGAGGACTGACGAATCCACTGGATGTGTCTAAGACAAGGATGCAGACTCAAGCCATGTTCATGAAGCCATGATAGGAATCCGCGCCTCCCAAATAAAGATGGCGTCAATGTCACCTTGTTTGTCGAACTAGGAGCTACGGTTTTGTGTGCCTCCCGTTCTGGGCCTCTCTGCTTCTATTTGTTTACTGTCGTATTCACAGTGTCGCTTTACCCGTTGTTGGTAGCTACAGAGACTCGGCGTACCCATTACAGTTTCTTCTTGGTACTCGATAACAGGCCGCTTAGGAGTACGTGATAGTCCGAAGGAGAGAATAGTAACCAAGCTAATCGTGTAATCGGATTTGTGCCAAATTCTTTAGCGTCAACAGGCGGGACCGGTCTTGTGCCGTCAATACGCTGGTCGGTTAGACGCGCTTTTTCAAATAAAGGCACACGAAGGCACCGCGGGCTTCTTCCGAGGCGTATACCCGCGTCTGCTCGTGCACGCCTTCCGTAGCTGTATTATGAAGAACGTTTGAAGTATTAAAGTAGACCCTTGATTGAACAGATGCCGAAGCTGATTAGTCGCATATGAAAAGGGAAATACATTGTTTCAATAAATGGCACCGCCGAGTCTATTCTTGCAAACAGTTGGGTACATTGAGCTTGTCAAAGTTGTTGTGGAAATGGATGTAGCAACAAGAGCGCATTTGAAGTCGTTGGTTACTGCTATGAAAGAAATGAACCGAGATGTTAACGTCCAAGCTTACGTAGCTTCTCTAGAGCAGGTGAGTATTAATGGAAATCAGTCGTGCTTCAGGAGGGTTTCGAGCGTTGTCGTATACTTCGCGCTCGCAATTGATAGAGGTAAGAGTCCATTCTCACTAACACGTTATCTTTTGTTTGAATGAGGTAACGTGTAGCGGTTGCCTCCGTGTGTTTTCAAAGACCCATGGAGCACAGTCTGAAGGGTCATGAACACCCTGTCGATGGACACGTATGATAACTCGTGGAAAGCTTCTTCAACGTTACCATGAGTTCTTCAATGTTTCGCTCACTCTTTCGGTGCTGGAGCGTCTGTAAGGATGCAAAGAAGACAAGATCAAGGACATTAAAATCGGATGGGTTGGCTGGTTGAGGTGCAAGACACATGTCCCACCCTCCCGCACAACATGCGGTGTGAATTATCACATTGTTATTAAAACATACGGTTTAGCGTTGTCCTGCTGGATGCAAATACGTCGGTCTGATGACCACTGTCGCTTGATCTCTGAGATGGTAGACTTTGCAAGACATGCTCGGTAGATCTCACGATCTACATTGTATGTTCTGATCTCAAGAGTCCCCGCCTCGCGATTCCTGCTCGATCTTTGTGCGGGTTCGTATACGACAAATGGCCACATCCCATATTTTTTGTGTGCGTCCCATCGCGGATGAGCTACGGCAACAAGAAACATTACTTTGACGATAAAGCTCTTCAGCCGGACAGTGAAATGTGGCACCTCCTCGTCTGAACCAAGGTAGTGGCGTTTGTTGTCTCGTTGTAAATAGAACCACGCTTCGTCTAGATGAACATAATCCAACATGGGATCAAACTGAAGCGATCTCAGTGGCCCATCACACACAAACGAAAGCGCAAAATTGATGCGAGCTGTGCGATGATCTTGCGTCAAATGGGGCTTGAGTCGTGCATGATTACTGCGGAATGCTCCCGCTTGGTTGTAGAGATGCAAAATCGATTTAGGAATACCGATGTGTTCCGATAAAGTACAAATACTGGTTTGTTGTGGCAATGGCAAAAATGCGATAGTCTTGGCGAGATCGACTGCTAACTCGTCGGTAAGGAGAGACTTTAGCCCACTGTGACCACGCCGCCACTTTCTCCATCGTGTACGGTTCCAGTTTCGTTCATTTTACGTGCAGTCCTCCACAAGCCCACAAGCGGTAAAGAGATTGCCTCGAAACCTTAAATTCAGCAGCCAGATGTCACAAGGTTCCGCGGAAGGCGTAGTTTCAACGCCTTGGCGTACATTTGAGCGAGCCTTTCCTGCGCTCCTTCGGGGTCAAGTTCTTGTGGGTTTTTGGCACATTTTCAGTGTCCAAGACAACTACTGACAACTTTGGAGAGCTGTATCTCGGTCTAGACGCACTCGATTGATTCGAATCAAATTCCCTACCAATCACCGTTTAGTTTGCTTTCAATCCTGCCAATCAGCATTTTTGTGGCATTTTGTCCGACACTAATCGAGAATTTCAAACATTTTGTGCCTTATATTTTTGGACTGAGGAAGTATTAATTTCCATGACTGTCGAGAACGTAAAGAAACAATTTTCTCCATAAATCTGCTTGTCACCACGAGCTACCAATCTTGCTTTATAGCATTCCACCGTACCATCGTTCTTTAGTTTGGTTTTATAAATCCACTTGGTCGGCAATGTTTTTACTTCACTTGTCTTCTTCATTAATGCCCAGGTTTGCAAGTCTTCCAAAGCTTTAAATTCTGCCATTGCGGCTATCTTCCACTTCTCGGATTGTCTTCCCTTTGGAGCCTCGAAATAGCTCTTCAGGTCCGGCGCGCAAGCCATTTTTCCATTATCCAAATTATTCGTATCACAGACTGCAAACGCAAAAAATGATTCTCACCACTCGTTCCACTCGGTTCATCATTCTCGCTCAAAAGTCTTCGTCGTTGGTTTCAAGCTGCCATTTGTCTTCTTCCAATTCAATCAACTTCTATGTCTTGTATATCTTCCTCATTTTGATTTTCTCTGCGTAAATCTTGCTTTGACTTCTTCCTTTGAACTTCATTCGTTTTCTCCTTTAAGACTGCATTGTCTCCACTAATTATGTGATGTATTTCCAAGTCTTCATCCATCATACGTGACAGCTTTTCGCTCTCTTTATCACCCAACGTCTCCATGTGATATACGTGTCTAGTAGTCGTTCCTACTCTGTCCCTCAAAAGTAGCACCTTGTAACCTTTTTATTTCATCGTTTTTTTCAAGAATTAACGCCTTTTCAGCGTGTATACCAAGCGATTTATTCCTCGCGTCCCGCCAGACCATACACGGCGATCCAACAATCAAAATATCTGAAATATTTGCTTTCTTCTTCGTCAAAACTTCAATGGGCGAAATTTTCTTCAAGTTTGCCCGTATCGGGCTTCGATTTAGAATATAGCTCGCATATTCTGTCGCCTCGGTCCAAAACGCTAACGGAACTCCAGATACAAAGATGATACATCTAATCATGTTGAATATCGTCCTATTCATTCGCTCTGCTTTCCCATTTGAAGCTGGATTACCTGCTTCAGTGATTTGGCTTCTCACTCCAGTTCGTTTACAGAAAAAATCCACATTGCGATACTCTCCACCGTCATCGGTCCTCAAAACGTGAATGCGACAATTAAACTCTCCTTCAAACCATGCAAAAAAGTTTTCAAAGTTTTTCGCGGCTTGATCGTTAGATTCCGCAGGAAATACTCGTACATAGTTCGAGAAATGATCCACAAATACATTCAAAAACCTGTTTTCACGTCGATCCCTTGGTGTAATTGGTCCTTTTAAACCACCACAGATAACGCCGCCATTTTTATCTATCGGTGCGTCTGTCCACTGTTCTGCTTCGGCTGTTTTACCCGCGTCGCCTTGCCCTCAGCACAGGTTAAGCAGTTGGGTCTGTGCTTATCTGTTAAGCTGTATCCAGATGCTGGGTCCTTGGCTAGTCTCTCCACAGTATCATACGATAAATGTCCTAATCGCAAGTGAAAATGATGCAGTAATCCCTCCTGCGGATCTTCATACTCGTTATTCTCCATAGCTGCCATTATCATATTCGAGAACTTCTCTGACGCACTTAGATCTTTCATCAAGCTTAGCCTTGACGTTAGCACACAGCCAGTTACTTCCACGTCAAACAATATGTTTTTCCCATGCATCATTTACATCTTTCTACCAGTGTCCTTGATTGTGCACCCTTTTTCTTTAAATTTCCTTGTGATAAAATGTTCTTGGCTATATTCGGATAGTAGTATGCTTCGGTAATAAATATAGTCGAGAACTTAGTCTTCAACCGCACTTTACCAACTTTCTTGACCTTCATTTTTGATCCATCGGGTAACAGCAAGTCTTCATCATCGTGACAATTCCTAGCGTCTTCTAGGAAGTCTTCACTGGATACGAGGTGCCGGTTGGCACCGCTATCAATGATCCAAACGTCTTCGTCTGTCATTATGTTTTTTCTCAATACTTTTCGTGACTTTTCTCCACACCCAATCGTCGATAATACTAAAATAGTTTTCGTCTCCTCTTGTTCTTAGTTTGCGTACGAAATGCTTGCTCTGGTTTCTTCGGGTTCCTTGTCGACAATACTTCTGCGTATGCCCATCCATACCACAAGCGAAGCACGTCCTTTTCTTCTTCTTTTCATCCTCGAAATTCACAATATTTCTTGATTGCTTTTTCATCTTTACCGTGTTGTCTTTTAACTCTTGCGCCCATGCAATGAGTTCCTGTGCGTGCAGTATGTAATCAATACGCAGCGGGTTGTAGTGTATCATCAGCCCCATTTCAATCCAGGCGCTGCATATTTAACAATATTATTCACAATCAAACGTTCGTGAGATCCACTCTCGCGCGCTAAAGCCACCAAATATAAGAAATGTTGGGATCAAGACCTCCGAACATATTTTCTTGTGCAAAAAACGTCGCTGCTTGTTGGTGTGTAATGTTTACTTTGAATGCGTGATATAATTGATCCAATACGAAAATCAATTCCTGAGATATTTGCCACCAAGTCATAGTATTCGCTTGAAAATAACTTACCGCTACGCCCTCTAGGTGTCCGCTCAATTTATTTACCTTGAGGCGTTCTGTCCATTAAAAACCGTATGATAGCTGTGCAACTTGGACTGTCTCGATGAACAGGTAGGCCACTGCCTAAATCCTGCTCCTAGTACGGGATAAATCTCCTCTCTCGTAATTTTTTTATCGTCAACTTAGGAATCTTCATATTTTCATTCCAACGCACGTTATGTCCGTCTTCGTTATCTAACATCCTGCGCGCTCCTTTACCATTCCTTCATGGTGTCTACGACTGCGCACCACGCTCAATACCGTTGTCTCCACCCAAATCCTCTATAGTCATCATTTTACCGAAAAGACCCTTATTTTAACTGCTTCTTTAAAAATACTGTCGTGGTCAGAGCCTAATAAATATTCGACTGGGGTGAGATAATGGAGGCACAATCTTGTGACTTTTCTTCCTCCATTGCTTCAATTTTACTCTCCAACCGCTTCATATATTCATATCCACTCTTTCTTCAGTCATCGTTCACTTGATAACCACGTAACCACGAAAATAAACGAAAGAGAATAAACCAATGTCTCCCTTTGGCACAGGGGACTTCCACCGAGATTCGTACTTTAAACGAAAACTTTTGTAAACTTCGAAAAACTTAACAATTCAGTCCTAATCCCCGCAAACTTGGGCTCATAACCTGTAGGAAAGTGTAGCGTACTGCGTAAATGTCCTTAACCTCACTCGTACCAAATAGACACCGATTCGTGTATCCAAAAAATGTTTTCTTGTAGTGACGTGCGTTCCCTATCGGTTAGTATAGGGCCTTTCCATCGGAGAAGTGCGTCAGTGCTACTCAGTTACCTCGCGTGTTAGTGCGAGGTTCGAGGGAGTCGCTCAGGAGGTAAGTGCTCGATGTTCTGTTTACTCGACAAATATGAAAGTATATATTATGTAAAAAATAAGTGTAGTTTCGGCTAAAAAACTAGGAAACTCTAACCGTCACCCACGGAAAATTTAACCCGCGCCCATTTCCTCACCCATCGATAGTTTGACGCTTATTGGGTCCCGTAGCTGTTGCTCTTCGTGACTAATTGGCATCGGCAGCAAACGATGCCACAGATAACATTGACGATGGCAGTGATGAGGACAATAGTCCACCAACTTTGGAAATCAGTATTCAAGCCGACGGTAGCAAGCTGATTAGCTTACATTCTCAGGTGGTGCTGCAAAATCGAACATCTGTTCCCTTGATGGTGTGGGCATTTCTCCTCGTGAAGGTGGCTGCATCCAAGAGTGGGTTGTCGAACGTGAACAAATTTGTCACCTCCCTCTCGACTTGTGTACGCTCAAAGCAAAATAAGTGTTCGGCTTTCGCCGTATGTCCAGTATGCGCCTTTGACAACGAGTTTGAGAGAATTGGGCGATGAAGTGCGTAAAGCGAAATATATCAACAGGAAGCGCTTTGTGCGCGCTGGTAACTGCGTCTGCAACTTTGAGAGGTTTGCTACGATGGAGGAATTACAGAACGCCGCGAAGTTGGAAATGGTGACATCCTCTTCGTCGGCAATCCCACTGTCGGGCTATGTGGTGCGGGATTTGCCGACTTAGAAGTGTACATATGAGGTGGAAGCATACTATTTGATGCGAGCAGCCTTCTTGAGTACAGGCGAGCGTCCTATTGCTAAGGAACCAGCATGCAGTGTCGCACAGGTCGAAAAGGAAGAGATGAGAAGGTTGAAGATATTTTTTCACGTGTTTTGTGAACCAGCTCAGCGCCAGCGCATCAACCCATTGCAAAATATGAACTATGAACTGGATGAAGCAAGATCCGCGGGTCATCGAAGAGGGCTGTATGAAGCGGCGAATTCAAGTCTCTACTACCTTTCTGTGTCTTCTTTTCACACACTTCATAATCACTTCGCGACGGCTATGGCCTATCTTTTGTTAAATGGTTCTCTTCAGCTGATTGCTGAAGGCATATTAGCAGTTGGGAATATACTTCGTCTACCTTAAGTTGATGTCTCAGAATCCTTGTATGTATCGTTTCGGCTATTAAACTACAGCTGGAGTGCCTAAAAACTAATTATCAACCCAAAGATGTCCACATATTCGCTGCCATACAAAGAAACAATTGAACCTATCTAGTTGCTTGGTCGCGCTTTTTGATCATAAAATCGCAGACGAGCAGGGAAGTGTACCAAATTTACAACTGCAATTGAAACTTTCTGGGCGTAATGTGTCAGTCTTTTGTTCAATTTGGATCGTCAATCATAGCGGTCTCGACCTTGAATATTGCAACTCAACGGCTTCGTCGTCGAGGAAGCTTGAAACGGTGCTGAAGTATGTTCAGCAGAGTGCAGCTTCAAGAGAAGAGCACAACGAAAACGTTTTGATGAGTTCGATATCTCATCACGGAAAAGATGGTCGAGAAATGCAATTGACGCGTCTCTTAAAGGTGAAACCTTCCGCCAACCCAGTTGTCATAGTTGTTGTTATTCGGGAAGCAAGGGAGCTGTACAATGCGCAGTACTTCGGATCCCAAAGTCCATATGCGCGAGCCTCTCTATACATTATCAAAATTTAAAAGATCGGTATTTAGAAAAAACCGAGATGGTTGCGATTTGTTCTGCCGCTACAAAGCCATGTCCATATGGTGGGATAGATCCTTAGTGGGACGGTCGCCTTCAGGACACTCTCTTGTTGCCTATTCCGCCTGAAGTAAGGACATCAGATTTGGCTCGTATTACTATCGAGGTGCGGAATGTACGCTATGGGTTAGACACTTGGCTTGGAGTCACCGCTGTTAAAGTGTACAGTATTTTTAAGATCGTACAAGAGCTGCAGCGTTCAATTGGTATAACCTCCGGAAGCGAAAGTCGTCACGTGAGCGGAAAGCATCCAAGAATAATCTTGCAAGCGTACACCGAGGATACATGCATTTCGTTTTGTGTTGGTACGTCTCAAGATATACCCTCGGTCACGGAATCAATAGAGGTAGTTGCTGATAAACAGAGTGTACCATCCATTTATGACGAAGAAACTATTTCATTTTGTCTCGAGGGACAAGATGACGAGGACTTTCAGCTTGATAACATCGAGATATGTTCTGTCCCAAATGATCGACAATTTCGGGACGCAATTTCATCCATAGACATAGCAAAGTCGTCGCAACGACTTCAAGCGCCATCTGGTGAGAACATGAAATTACTTGGAATCACAGCTTCGATGCGTGGGCGGCAAACAGGTGACGCTGAGCCCGCACGCTCGCAGGATTTACTGTCTTTTAACTTGTCGACTCGAACAAAGGGAGGGATATTTACAAAAGAAGGATAGCATGCTCCTGATTGCTTTCGACGGCATGAAAACATGTTATACTACTTCGCTAAAAAGGAATCGGACCAAGACTTTCTGGGAGGAGTTAATCACTGCATATTAATGTTGGTAGCAAATACGTCTTCAGTCATATCATCAACAGATTCCCATAGTCTAGCGTTGGGATTCGCATGCGTCTGCTCGGACATATCTTGGCTCATGGTGGAATGTTGCATGTAGGGCAAAATCGAATCTTGGACCCTTGCTTCCTGGAGATACTGTTTACGTGAAAAGTGCTTTCGAGGTCGCAGAAGCTGCATTGAATGTTGTGCTTGTCAATACAGCTGCATTGATGGCTGCGCATGACCGTAGTGCTGTATCGATCGCTGCGACTGGTCATATTGCATATGAGGCTGTATTGCAGGATAGGAGAGCTGCTGGCCTGGCCGAGGTGGAGGGTGGGTCTGCGTTACGGAATACTAAGCTGCTGAAGTTGCGATGGTGGGTAGGTTTGTTGAGATGAAGCCTTCTGATAGAGGACTGGATGGGACAGTACAAGTTCGGAATCTTCAGCTCGAGTCAGCGTCGAACATACCCCCAATTCTGCAACTTGTCTTGTAACAGTCCTCTCGGGGTGTTTCTAGGGACATGTCGTGATGTTGTGTCTAACATATTTCCTACAGCCACGACACATTCGCATTCCGCGCTGCTTGGCAATCTTCTTCCCATTTAATTCAGCTGCAGTGGGCATGCGTGCCTTTGGATTTTTGCCTTTACTTCGCATTGGTTTTATCGATTTGCTGTTGTTGGAAATAGGCTTAAATGTTTTGTGCAGGAACCAAAAAACGTGGATGTCAGCAGGGTCCACTCGCGCATCCTTGTCACCATGCATATCAATCATATAAAATAAAATGTGAGAACAAGGTAAGCCATGACTTCAAAAATGCAAACCGTCACACAATGGCACTCGATAAAGTTCTGGTCCTTGTTCTTCTTTCTTTTGTAACTCCTTTTCCAGCTATATTTAACTGCTCTTCAAGTATGTGAAAACTTTAAGAGAAATCTTACATACAAGATCACTTAAAATCGGAGGAGGGTGCATTTTGGCAGCTGGCAAGTCATCTGACCGCGCTTTTCGGCATTTTTCAAGTTGTTTGTTTGACACTTTTTAATGGACTTGTAAACCACAAACCGTGATTTTTGTGAGGAGCCCAATTCCTTTTTGAATGCGGCATGAGCACCTTCCACCCTGGATGTTGTTAATTGACGAAAGTGGTATACGTGGGTAAGCCAAAGAGCACAGAACCTGTGTTTGTTTGTATCGAACCAAATATTTTGCACTTATTCGGCACATTCTTGGGCAATGCACTTCTTCAATTCGGCCCATCTTTTTTCGAAGTCTTCTTCTGTGAATGTTTGCTGGCACAAATTCGCAAAGCTTTTCGCAAACGTATCCAAGTATCCAAATCCACTCCCATTAACGCAACATCATCTTTTGTAGGGAGATTTCCCTCATGGTGTTTCATGATATTCTCTTGAATATGCCAGATACAAAGAAGATGGGAAATATTTGGAAAAACCTTTTTTATAGCGTTACCAATTGCAACGTGTGCGTCGGTTACAATTGCTTCGGGCTAAAGGATGAGACCGAAATCCAAAACATACTGCAGAATCCAGGCTAGATCCTCCTCGGTGGCAGTGCGCATAAAACAGCAAGCCAAAGTGAACGTTCGTGAGGTATTTGCTGAGCTAATAACATGCAACATCCCAACACACTGTATATTCTTGCGAAAGGTTTCGTCTATCTGCACCACAGGCGTTCGCCTTTCCATTTATAAATAGTCGATCACCGTGGGTGGAACGATAAGCAGGTGCGTCAAATGACCGTCACCGTCTACTCGCGTTTGAAACCTTGCGCCGTCCGCACTCAAATCTCTCCAAAGCGCTTCCACTTCTGTGAGTCCATCTAATTCCTTTACACGCTCCGACTGTTGAATGTTGACGATATCTCTCTCTACAACTAGACATATGTCATTTCCAGCTTTAATCACATCTAAGACAGATGTCGGCTTCAAACCTGATCTGAGTAATTGCTTTGACTTTTCCAGTTGGTCTTTCGTCATTCTTCTGGCGATCGGGATAGATCGCAAATCTAGCGCAGCGGGATGATTATGTTCTCCCTTACAAGCAACAGTGAAGTGACCAGACTTGTAAAGCGCATTATTATTAATTGTTGCTCTCCATTCTCAGTTTGTCAACAAAGAGCGGTGTTTTCTCTTCGGTTTCACCCCTTTCGCCAAACGACTGTCAGGTTTTCTTGCACGAGCGCAGCCAATGTAATGAGTGATTGGGAGCAAGACGTCCCCAGGCTCATCTGATAACGCTCTTTTTGAACGGTTTGTTTTTATTTTCTTGATTGAGAATCCGTGCTCGTGTGCGGAGAAGAGCGTCATCAAAAGTGGCGAATATTTTTCCAGTGAATATATTTTCTGGAAGCACAGGTGGGGTGGTTTGTTGATCACTGTCAACGCCCGTGTTTGAGGTTTGAGAAGGAACATCGTTAAGTTTAGGGGACAATCCTCCGACGTCATTCCGTTGATTGTTTGCTAACTCATAGCTTACGAGGTCCTCATTTTCGCTGGACATGATAGGTCGAATGGCGACTCGAGCCTTTGTATTGTGTTGGTAACTCAGCATCAGACTCAGCCGATTAAATTTGGCCCAATAAGGGTCAAACTATCGATGGGCGAGGAAATGGGCGCGGGTTAAATTTTCCGTGGGTGAGGGTTAGAGTTTCCCTAAAATACTACACCTTTTACCGGTCGTTCTTCCCAAAGTTTAATTCAAAACGCCCACCCAAAGACGGGACATGTATAAAAAGTGTATACCCATACGTATAGTTCTAGAACAGGCTGTTTCAAAACGATCTGATTTTTTTTCAAAATGATCAATGTCGCATATTTGCTATTTTGCATACCCAATACCGGTAGGAAATAAATATAGTTCTACCCTGAGTTCGTTCATTGATAAAGTGAGCCTGCAAAAGGAACTCAATGCTGCTTCCGATAAACTCTCTGGCTACGACCTGTTAAAAGCGAATGATGAAAAAAGTGGTGCTACGGAATCACGTGTGGTTCCACTGCTGTAAAGTCAACAAGCTCAAATTCAAAGAGTCCCACAGACAATGTCGACACTGTGCTGGCATGTTGGAATCTAACCTGACTCGTGCATCATGAAACTATGTACATGTACTGTACATGTACATTCCCCTCTACCTTTTACTCATGGTTGTTTCCCTCAACTTACGTTTTGCAAAACTGTTTATTCCTCTCTACCTTTTACTCATGGTTATTTCCCTCAATTTACGTTTTGCAAGCACCAGTGCTGTACAGTTGCCATGACTGTTTTCAAAGGCCGCCCAAGCTGCCGCTCCCAGACACGTGGTTGTGCACATTATACCTTACGTACTGCTATTCTGCTGTGGTGTGTTACACCTAACCTTAACAGACGGTACCTTGGTCATTTTGAAATATGTTACAGTTGTTTTGAATCGTGGTCTGTATACAGCCCATTTTTGTACTGGCTGTTTTGAATTAAGCAATTGGGAAGAACGACCGGTAAAAGGTGTACTTAACCTAAATTTCACAAAAGCAAGAAACTTGTTAGCAGGAATTTAATGTCAGTTTTCATCATAGATCACATCATCCCAAATTCCAACGGTCTGGACTTCGACTCGACTGGGATTGCAGCTCACGATGTTGCACGAAAACAGCAACACCAAGTCGGCAAAGAAGGCCAATCATATGGATAATCAATCGCGTGTGAATCGCGTCATGACTTTTGTAAAGCCGAGCTAGCGGTCTATCACATGAGCCATTGAGACTCGCCTTAGGAAGAAAGACCGTTGACGACCCAAGAGCAGATTGGAAGAATATGTCGCGAGCTAAGGATTAGCAGAGAGCGGAAAGATCAAGTGACGCGTCAAGAATGCTAGAGGGGCCAGAGGGGAGAACGAGCAACTCATCAGATACATTTATTAATAGGTAACGTAATGCGAGATATTTTTATACGACGACATATGGGAAGAGTATCGATTAGACTCTTTTATTATTTGGCATTTACAGATAAGGGCCTGTTCGGCAACGCCCAATTTGCGATTTTCTGCACCTTTTCTTAACCCAATGTCGATATGCTATTTTGTCAAAAATTTCGAAGTGTTCGGCACGCGATAGTTGGGTCCAGAAATGCTATTTGAAAAATCGCAGAATTCGGCGATTTTAAAAAAGCAATGCTGATGTTGGAGGGGTAGTGTAACAGGACTACTTTTACGCGGCTGAGGAAGCGTGCAATTTGTGTAGGACCAAATGTAAATTTGGTCTTCCTTAGTTTACCTTAGATAGAAACTAATTAGTGTATTAATTAATCTATCACTTAAGTATATATATATGTTATTATATATAACTAAGGTTGCTTGAGTACTAGAAGTAAGTTTAAGAGTGAATATATTTATGAATGGTTAAGAGCTAACTAGTATAATTAGAGACTAGACTAATCATAGTAACATGTAGTAAAAACTGATATAATGATTATTTTTATCATTAGATTACTTGTTAGATTCGGTAATATCAGAATCTGCTCTCAAAAATGATTATTACAACTTATAATCCAATATTCACATTTCAGGTATTAAGTCTGAAATTGAACTGTGATATTTCTACTTAAATATCACTTATGTAATGGCACCCATTACCATCACCCCCCACTCAAGCTGGTTGGCCAATAATATAATGTAATATTGGCCAATCGAATGGTGGAACTTGTTGGTCATAACGATATTCTGTCTCATTTTTGACCATAAGAAATCAAATGGTCAGCAGACGTAGCGGCGCTCTTACGGGCACTGCCGATACTATGGAAACATCCGTCACCTCTGCATCACGTGCGGAGGTGTCGTCGAATGCCGACGCTCCGAATGTAGCGTCGAAGCGAAAGACAAAGCCGAGAGACCCCTTGTCTCTCGTAGTAGACGCTGCGGAAGCAGTGTCTAAGAGAGGGCGGGAAGATGTCGCGAATGCAACATCTTCCGTGCCTCCACCTGCCGCAAGGCGGGTGTGCCAGAAGAAGTTTAATGACCTCTTCGGAGAGTCATCTGACTCCGAGGAAGAGGGCGAGGACGATACCGTCCCTGCCAACGATTCTAGCGAGCTTAAGCCCGCTAAAATTGCTTCGCCGTTAAGTGATGGCGAAGTAGAGTCTGACGCCGTCGATTACGACAGCGACAACTCCATGAAACGGTGGTATGAGGAGCGTAGAGCTCCTCCTGGTCCTCGTCATTCGCCAGGTCCTAGCGAAGACGACTATGAGGTGACAGGTGGTGCTCCACCTGCCAAGAAACAACGTGCGAAAGCGGCTTAAGCTGCTTCTGATTCACTATGTCGTATGGAACGTCATGTTCCGTTCCAAATGGGGTTTTGGACCCCAGCATGGACGCTTGCCCTCGGAAGTGGTGGGCACACCAAGCGCGATTGTCAATATCCATTTTTTGACATCAATGCGCTTGATGATTGCGAAGACCTTTGCAATCGTCTTTTTGATCGTAGTACTGACGATAGACGTCGGTACTTCATCGACCTTTTCTTTCAGGCTCGTTATTACACGAACCGGAAAGGGTCGCGAAAGAATAGGGACGATAAAGACGCCCTTACGCAGAGTTGGAATGCCTTTGTTGAGAATTACAACAAAGGTCCCGACGATTACGTGAAGAAAATTCACATAAACCGCGAGCGCTTCTTAAAGCACTCACGCACAGGTAAAATGGAGTTTATCCATTTCACTTGCATTAGAGAGGAATTCTCTTGCGGGGTTCCTTCGAACATGAAGTGTCCGTGTTGTCCCGCTGGAGCTCCTCGTCTAACCGAAAAGGAGCTAAGAGGGTACCGAGGTTTCTCAGTACCCGCTAGTGTTAAGAGCCTTATCGATGCTCTTAAAGCATCGGTACCTAGTACCGAAGCTTTGCAGCCACCGACACCTAGTGTTGGCGTGCCGCCCACATCAACACCTAGTGTTGACGCTTCTTTAGAGTTCGAGGAGAAGTATCCTTCTCAAACTCACGCAGGAGGTCAGGGTCATCCGCCCTCAGCACCTCAATCGGTTTCCAAGAGTCAAACTCTTGGGAATATCCCAACCAGCGCACCAGGTACTCGGTACGCTGCCCCTTCTTATAGGGAACCGAGCGCTTCGAAAGTAAGCGCTCGAGAATGTAACGCTTGTTCCCCTGCATGTCAATCAGTAGGCGGGGGCTGATAATTCCCTCGGCGTTGTTGTTGCGGAGCATGGTCATCAGCTCCGCAACCTTGAGAAGCACTGTGACGCTTTGAGCGAGGGCATGTGCCACTCGATGAAAACTTATCGTTGTCATCGAGACGAGATTCGCGACATTCTGAACGCGCATGTCGTGATGCAGAAGAAGAATGATCTTCTGATGGTCGAGATTGATCGACTAAAGTCTGAGATCGATCAACAAAAGTCGGAGGTGGAAACTCTCCAGACTTCCCATCATCGGTTGGAGACCGATTACAAGTCTCTTTTGGGAGACTCGAAGAAGCACGGCATTCGCCGTGGCGATGCGTCTCGTCCGAAGATGTAGACGATCTGTAATGGGGTACCATTACATAAGTGATATTTGAATAGAAATATCACAGTTCAATTTCAGCAGTAATACCTGAAATGTGAATATTGGATTATAAGTTGTCATAATCCACCTTTGAGAACAGATTCTGATATAATTGAATCTAACAAGTCATCTAATGATAAAAATATCATTAGATCAGTTTTATACTACATGTTACTATGATTAGTCTAGGTCTAATTATACTAGTTAGCTCTTAACCAACCATAAATATATTCACTCTTAAACTTACCTTCTAGCACTCACGTCTCTTAAGTGTATATATATTAATATATATATACTTAATTGGTAGTTAATTAATATATTATTACTTTTCTATCTAAGTTTATCTAAGGTAAACTAAGGAGGACCAAATTACATTTGGTCCTACACAATTTGCACGCTTCCTCATTGCAAACTAACAGTGTAAGCCGCGTAACAGCAGCCCTGTTACACCTGGTAGCACTTTGTGGTCCGTCCAAACGACCACTTTTGACACGTTCCGCTAGTTAACTAGCAGATCGAAGGTTTAAGAGCCGCTAGCTGTCATGGCAACAGCCAGTGAACGTGAGCGTGAGCGCCAGCTCGCGCACGACCTAGTTATGGAAAACTTTCCTAACTGGCCACCGAGTGCTTTGGTCACATTGACCGAGATGATTCGGACCATAGGGCCCGAAATCATCACTCTCCTCCGTGGCAAATCCTCGGAGGATGCCTTAGAAACGGTTACCCGTTTCAAGAAACTGTATGTCGACCCTCAGGTGCGTCATGCTCTGTTGCGCTCCCAGCCGGCGGCAGCAACAGCAGCGCCCGCATCTAGTGCGAGCGTTGAAGTAGTAAAGGCACGGATTCCGCCCTTTACTGGCGAAGGGGGCGAACCTCTTCGTAGGTGGTTCGCAGAGGTAGAGGATGCTATCACTGCGCAGAAGATTGTGGACCCGCGTTCACAAGCTTATTTCGCCACCACATGCCTAGGCGGTCGCGCCAGGGCATGGGCGATGAGCCGCAGATCCACTGATGGAACTGCGTTTTTGACGTATCAGTCATTTAAAGCTGAGCTAAAGCACAACTTTGAAGCTCCAGAAATGGAGCTTAGCTGTCGTGAAGAGTTCATGGAACTCAGGCAGGGCAAGTTGAGCTTACATGCGTATGCTCAGAAAATACAATATTTGTTGTCAAATATTGTATATGAACCGGTGCCTCCTGCCATGCAGGTCACCGCCTTCATGAAGGGACTGAATGACGGTCCCATCAAGCAGAGTCTTTACCGGGTTCCCCGAAGACTCTGAGCGATGCTATAGACCAAAGCATCCGGGAGGAGTTCAGCATGCGTCGCTCAGCAGCGCATGCTGGGGTTAGTCGGAAAGCGCAAGCGCCTTTCGATTTTAACATGCCGCCAATACAGCATGTTAATAATAATAATAACCAAAACTTCCAATCGAGACGAAGTTCGCACTTCGTCCCGAGACACCCTAATCCGCGTTATAATGCGGGCGGAGGAGGTCCAGAACCTATGGACCTCTCAGTTGCGGTCGCCTCGACTCCGAGGCAACCGAAAAACAAAAAGTTCCTTCGCTGCAATCGATGCGCGAAAATGGACCATTACGCTCATGAATGTATGGCGCCGCGTCCGGCACCACGCAGTCAGCGGACTGGACAGTCTGCTGGCAAGCGACATCAACAGGGGCAACCCTCTGTTGATGCAAAAAAACGTGAACAACCAGTAGGGGCGGGGTGCCCTACTGGACGGGTTATCTCGCATGCCGACATCGGGCATGTGAGGATAATAGCCCCGGACGGGACTATGTCCTGTCAACGCGTGCAGGGTGAAGAGAAACCTCTCATTACCCTTGAAGTTAGGCCACATGGAAACGATGTCCCCATGCGTGCTTTGTTTGACTCAGGAGCGTCAAACAATTTCGTTAGAACTGAGGTACTAACGTCGTTGAACTTCGAGGAGATTGAATCTCCAAGAAGCATGTTATCAGTCCGGTTAGCAACAGGTGCAACTGTGACTATACCGAAGCGTGTTATTCGAACACACCTCGAGTTAGACGAACTATCGTTCGAGGATGAATACATCGTCCTCGATCTTGACGACAAGTTCGATGTCATCTTGGGCATTCCTTGGATGTCCAAGCATCAGCCAACGATCGACTGGGTTAACCTGTCGATCGACTGCGGCGGTCTCACGGGATCTGATCACCCTGTGAGTAATCCGGCTGTATCTCATGATACAACCGCAGTGTCAGATAGTCTGGTGGATAGCGATGGCACCACCAGATCTAATCCGACTAGATCAGCGGATGGTACACCCGCTGATCAGAGTCCAGAGGGACGCGAACGCGCGACGAACGAGTCGTTGCGTGTCACTAATGTGTGCAACACGGGTGCAAAGCACTCCCGTGTTGAAGTTACTACTACAACCGATGACGGTCGTGGTATAGAGAATGCGCACGCGGTGGGAAACACCCACCGTGAAAAGAATGAAACCGTCACGGAAGCAAATGACTTCCGTGTCGATAATAAAGAACTCACGACTAAGAACAGTCGAGAGTGCGTGAACACCATGGTAGACAGTGGTCACCATGAAGAGAAGGCCTTGTGCACGAGTGATGATCACCGTGTCACAGATCGGACAAGTGCGTCTGATCTAGCAGCTGTGTCCGTCGAGACGATCAACGTCCTGACGCAGACAGAGACCGGATTAGCTACCCAGTCTCTCACACTTGACAACCCTCCGAACTTAAGTTCAGGGTTGATGGCCCTTCCAGCGTTGAGCTGGAAGAAGTTCGTAAAGAACTTGCGAAATGATCAGATCGAACAGATCTGCGTCATTGTCGCATCTGATGAGGTTGTGGATATTCGCGAGCGAATATCCACTTTACAATTGGAAGCCAGCGGGAACGAACTCGTTCCCAATGGGAAGAACACTGAGAACGAACTCGTTCCCAGTGATCAGACCAAAGTTCAGCGCTTTGAAGCGCAGAGCTGGGAGTCGCTTAAGGCGACTTCCCCGTATTACGAAGTACTTTGGGAATACGCTGACGTATTCCCAGAAGAAGTACCTTGTGAGCTTCCCAAGGATAAGGGAACGAGACACGAAATTGATCTCGTCCCCGGTACGAAGTACTGTGTCACGCGGCAATGGCCATTGCCGCGCGATCAAGTGAAAGCCATCGATGAGTTCTTCGAAACTCGTCGTAAGGCGGGGCATGTGCGGGAGTCTACCTCTCCGCACTCCAGCCCCACCTTTTGTGTTAAGAAGTCCACTGGTGGGTGGAGAATCGTTCATGCTTTCAATAAGCTGAACGCAGCAACGGTACCGGCGCAAACGCCGATACCGAGAAAGGATGTCATCATAGATGGCATGAGCGGGAGCACCGTTTTCAGTGCTCTCGACTTAAGGGATGGTTTCTACCAAATCCTTATGCGTGAGAAAGATATTCCTCTCACGGCTGTAAGCACTCCAAGCGGTATGCTTTGGGAGTGGCTTGTGATGCCACAGGGGCTTCGAAATGCCCCTGCTACCTTCAACAGATGCGTTACACATCTATTGCGCCCGGTGCGAGAGTTCGCGCCGAGTTACTTTGATGATGTGTTCATCCATAGCAAGGCTGAACATGGCAAAACTGATGTAGATGTTCATAAAGAACATCTACGTCAGGTGTTAGAGCTTATGCGCAAGCACAAGCTCTATGCGAATTTAAAGAAGTGCACCTTTGGTGCACCTGAGATACCCGTTCTTGGCTGCTTTGTAGGCAAGAATGGGGTGCGCCCCGATCCAGAAAAGATCAGGGTGATCGTTGAATGGCCTCCGCCAACTAACGTTAAGGAACTTCGAAAGTTCCTCGGACTGGCGACATATTTGCACAAGTATTCGTGCAACTATGCCGGTCTGATCCGACCTCTTTCTCAATTATTGAAGAAAGATGTCGATTGGCGCTGGAATACCCAGTGCCAAGATGCGTTTGATGCAGTCAAGCGTAGCTTGACTGAGGCTCCCGTTTTGGCAATCGCCGATAACGAGCGGCCGTTTCACGTCGTTTGCGACGCGAGCGATTTTGCTATCGGTTGCGCCTTGATGCAGCGTGATCACGATGATCGTGATCGCGTGATTTATTACCAATCGCGTCAGCTGCGTCCAGCCGAGCGCAACTATCCGGTGCATGACAAGGAACTCCTTGCCATGAAGTATGCACTGGCGAAGTTTAGGATCTATCTCTTAGGAGATAGACCCTTCGTGGTTTACACGGACCATGCGTCGCTACGCACGGCCGTGAATTCGCCGCACATCTCTCAAAGAATGGCACGTTGGCTGTCATTCTTTGCGGAATACAACTTCACGGTTGAGTATAAACCGGGAAAGCTGAACGTGGTAGCGGATGCGCTATCACGACGCCCCGATTACGAGACGAAACCGTCCGTAATCGAAGCAATCAGTGCAAACGCGATACGTTGCACTGCTCTGTCTTCGCCGCTTGTGCGACAAGTACGTCAAGCGTACGAAACGACGAGGAAACTCGCCTACTGATCGATTACTTGAGTGATCAATCAGATCGGAAGCGCAAGGAACTTCCTGAGTTCCTTCGCGCATGCGTGCATCGTTATCAATTGCACGATGGTCTGTTGTTTTACAGCACAGACCAAGATGATGTTAATCGCATTGTCGTTCCAAACGACGATGATCTCAAACATCAACTTTTGTTTGAGTACCATGATGCACCGATTTCGGGGCATCAGGGTCGAGAGAAGACGTATGCTTCTCTCGCACGCGATTTCTACTGGCGTAACCAATATAAATGGGTACGTAAGTACGTTCGCGCTTGCGAGATTTGCCAGCGCGTCAAGCCTGCACAGTCCGCGCAGGCTCCCCTCCAATCTCTGCCGGTTCCGACAGAGTGTTGGAAGTCCATTTCTATGGATTTTATCTTTGGTCTTCCGGCTGATCACAGTCGGAAAACAGGCATTGTGGTCTTTGTAGACCGTTTCAGTAAGATGGTTCATCTTGCTGCAGTGTCAGCGAATGTCACCGCTGCGCAAACGGCGCGGATATTCGTTGACACGGTATTCCGTTACACGGAATGCCGGAGAACATAGTCTCGGATCGTGATCCAAGATTTACAGGGCGTTTCTGGCAAGAAACGTTCTCGTTATTGGGTACGCAGTTGAAGATGTCAACCGCGGACCATCCGGAAACGGATGGGCAGACTGAGCGCGTTAACCGCGTTCTCGGCGACATGCTGCGTTCTTACGCGCATGCCTTCGAGCAGTGGAGTGATTATTTACCACTCACTGAGTTTGCTATAAACAACTCGGTGCATGCTTCTACCAAGCACACACCGTTTTACGTGAATGCCTTGCGGCATCCACGAACCCCGGCTTTACTTGGCGGTACGCCAAATTTAAGTGGGGGAGGGACCCGCTCAAATTCTAAGCGAGTCGATGCACAAGCTGCAGCTGCAACTTGTGAAGAAACTAGAGTTTTCTACTGTTACCACAGAAGAAACTCAAGCAGTTTCGGAAACCGAAACCGCTTATGCGGAATATGTGTCGGCGGCAATGGCTGCTGACACTGAAAACAGCCCATCCACTGCCAATAAAGCAGTAGATGAATTCGTATTACAGCGTCAAGCTGTAATACGCTATGTGAAAGACGCGCTTGCTTCCGCTTTTGATAAGCAGAAGCAGAATGCAGATAAGAATGGACGGAAGAACACAAATTCTTTTGAAAAAGGTGAATTAGTTATGTTATCTACAACTAATCTGCCTACACATGCAATTAGCAACTTCCCTACACGGAAGTTGCTCCCTAAGTTCATTGGGCCCTTTAAGGTCCAAGGTGTTAAGGGGAATGCCTATACCTTAGACATTCCCGCGGCCATGCGCCTCCACCCAACGTTTTACGTTGGGAGACTGAAACCATACCGATCGTCTACGTCTTCGGACGAGACGCATCGCCACGGCGAATGCCGTGCTTCTTCAAGTCTCCCAAGAGAGACTTGTAGTCGGCCTCCAACCGCTGGTGGGAAGCCTGGAGAGCCTGGAGAGTTTCCACCTCCGACTTTAGACGGTCAACGTCAAGCATCAGAAGATCACTCTTCTTCTGCATCACGACTTGCGCGTCGAGAATCTCACGAATCTCGTCCCGATGATAACGATACGTTTTCATCGAGTGGCACATGTCCTCGCTTAAAGCGTCATAGTGCTTCTCAAGGTGCGGAGCTGATGCCCATGCGCCGCAACGACAGCGCCGAGGGAATTATCAGCCCCCGCCGCCCCTGATTGACAGTCAGGGGAACAAGCGCTACATTCTCGAGCGCTTGCTTTCGAAGCGCTCGGTTCCCTATAAGAAGGGGCAGCGTACCGAGTACTTGGTGCGTTGGTTGGGATATTCCCAAGAGTTTGACTCTTGGGAACCGATCGAGGTGTTGAGGGCGGATGCCCCTGACCTCCTGCGTGAGTTCGAGAAGGATACTTCTCCTCGAACTCAAAAGAAGCGTCAGCACTAAGTGTTGATGAGGGCGGCACGCCCACGTTAGGTGCTGGTGGCTGCGAAGCTTCCGATGCCTTGAGAGCGTCGATAAGCACTTGACTTTAGCGGGTACTGAGAAGCCTCGGTACCCTCTCAGCTCCTTTTCGGTTAGACGAGGAGCTCCCGGGGGGCAACACGGGCATTTCATGTTCGAAGGAACCCCGCAAGAGAACCCCTCTTTGATGCAAGTGAAATGGATATACTCCATTTTACCTGAGCTTGAGTACTTTAAGAAGCGCTCGCGGTTTGCGTGAACCTTCTTCACGTACTTGTCGGGACCTTGTTGTAATTGTCAACAAAGGCATTCCAACTCTGAGTAAGGGCGTCTTTGTCGTCCTTATTCTTTTTCGACCCTTTCCGGTTCGTGTAGTGACGAGCTTGGTAGAAAAGGTCGATGAAGTACCGACGTCTATCGTCAGTACTACGATCGAAATGACGATTGCGAAGGTCCTCGCAATCGTCAAGGGCATTAATGTCAAATAGTGGGTATTGACAGTCACGTTTGATATGCCCACCACTATCATGGGCAAGCGTCCATGCTGGGGTCCAAAACCCCACTTCGTACGGAACATGGCGTTCTACACGACTCAGTGAATCGGAAGCAGTGTAAGCCGCTTCCGCACGATGTTTCTTGGTGGGTGGGGCACCACCTGTCGTCTCAAAGTCGTCTTCGCTACGACCTGGCGAATGACGAGGTCCAGGAGGAGCCCTACGCTCCTCATACCACCGCTTCATTGAGTTGTCGCTGTCGTAATCGACGGCGTCAGAATCCACTTCGCCATCACTTAACGGCGAAGCGGTTTTGGTGGTCTTAACCCCACTAGAGTTGTGACAGGGACATGTCGTCCTTGCCCTCATACTCGGAGTCGGATGACTCTCCGAAGATGTCGTTAAACTTCTTCTTTGACACCCGCCTTGCGGCAGGTGGAGATGCGGAAGACGCT
Source organism: Sclerospora graminicola (assembly GCA_001887855.2). Taxonomy (NCBI): domain Eukaryota; phylum Oomycota; class Peronosporomycetes; order Peronosporales; family Peronosporaceae; genus Sclerospora; species Sclerospora graminicola. The sequence goes on along the minus strand of MIQA02001026.1, from coordinate 770 downwards.
GCATTCGCGACGTCTTCCCGCCCTCGCTTAGACACTGCTTCCACAGCGTCTGCTACGAGAGACAAGCGGTCTTTCGGATTTGTCTTGCGCCTCGACGCTACGTTCGAAGCGTCGGCGTCCGACGACACTTCCGCATGCGATGCAGAAGTGATATCCGTTTTCGATGCATCGGCAGTGCTCGTACGAGCGCCGCTGCGTTTGCTGACCATCAGATTACTTCTGGTCAAGATGAGTTATAACTGAATATCGTTATGACCAACAAGTGCCACCACTCGATTGGCCAATATTACGATATATTATTGGCCAACCAGCTTGAGTGGGGGGTGATGTAATGGGGTACCATTACATAAGTGATATTTGAATAGAAATATCACAGTTCAATTTCAGTCGTAATACATGAAATTGTGAACATTGGATTATAAGTTGTCATAATCCACCTTTGAGAACAGATTCTGATATAATTGAATCTGACAAGTCATCTAATGATACAAATATCATTAGATCAGCTTTATACTACATGTTACTATGATTAGTCTAGGTCTAATTATACTAGTTAGCTCTTAACCACTCATAAATATATTCACTCTTAAACTTACCTTCTAGCACTCACACCTCACAGTATATATATATCATTATATATATATACTTAATCGATTATAATTAATATATTGATATTTTCTTAACTGGGTTTATTTAAAGTAAACTAAGTAGGACCAAATTACATTTGGTCCAACACAATTTGCACGCTTCCTCATTGCAAACTAACAGTG
>MIQA02001025.1:0-14047 GCA_001887855.2 Sclerospora graminicola | reverse complement strand
GGCTAGCCTAGAGCGCACCAAACCAAAATCTGCACAGCATCCATTCCTGTGCACCCAGTAGGGGTATGTTTGTCTTTATTACTACATGTAGAAGACCTGACATCCGAAAAGCGACATAACTAGAAGTATGTATAGGGTGGCAGCCGGTATTCATTTACACTCGAGTTATAATATTGATTTGTAGAGGGCGCCACGCAGAAAAGGTAGGCAGCTCGTCGGGCAACAATCTCGTCTCCTACTACGATACAACCCAAACGATATAGAAAAAGCGCAGCCAACACGAAGCTTGCGTTACTGACAAACCATCCACTAGCAAGCACTGTCGACCCTTCGTCCAGTGGTAACAAGTAAGCAAGCCATTGTGTCAACAGCGGGTAAAAAGGATAAAAGGCGTGGAAATGCTCGAAGTCGTAGCCGTATAAGGCTATGTGAGAGAAATAGACGCCGTCCCAGTTGCTCAGCGCTGTTAGAGGGGACCCTTTTGTCTGTAGATGCGAGGAAGTGTCGTATGGTGTCACGATTGAGCTCGTCAATAGCGCTAGAATCGTCACATACGCTCGAGTTGCAACCGCGAAGACGGCGATATTGCGATCAGTTTTCATCTTTATTAACGAAGTTTTACTACATGTACTGTAATGGCACTCTATTTGTCAAGTTACAGAAATTCTGTGATTCAGACGGCGTTAATCAGAACAAGGCAGTCGTGCTACTTGGTCAATTTCTCGCTCGCGACGAATTGATTAAACAAATGAGCGAACGCCACGAGATATAATCAACACGTGCGTCGGATAAACACTCTCTTGCTCTTGAAATTCTCATTTTGTGACGCAATAGCAACCCCCCTGTAGCCAAGCGAGCGTGTCTTCGGCGCCTCCCTCTGCCGCATGCTCCAGCGCCTGCTCCGCGGCGCAAGACCTGCGGAGTTTGCTATAGAGGAACTGGGCGACCTCCAGATGGTCCATATAGCACGCGGCGTTGAAAGCATCAAAGCTGTTGCAGACGTCTCGGTGGTGCTCAGTGAGCCACTGGACAACAGCCAGATGTCCATTCGTGGCAGCCAGCTCAAGAGCAGTAGAAGTCCACCGCAAGTCAAACTGATTCGATTCGTTTTCACTATTAGCCGGCAGCTCTTCATCAACGTAGTCGTAATGCAGCCAGCGCAGCACGGTCACATAGCCTTGACGAGCAGCCTCATCAATAGCTTTGGCATTTATTTGCCATTTACAAATAGTTATGTCGCTTTTCGGCTTCTAGTACATGCATGTAACAATAAAGACAAACCTACACCTACTGGGTGCACAGGATTGGATGCTGTGCAGATTTTGGTTTGGTGCGCTCTAGGCTAACCCGACTTATTGTGGAATATTGAAAAAGAAAAAATGGTGTTGCCCATGGTATTTGCGCAGCCACACTATTTTCCCACCAACACTACCGGTGATGGCACTTTTTTACTGCAGCTGTCAAAAAAATTAAAACAAGGGGCCCCCAGCTGTGAAGCGCTACGTGGGCTACTTTGTGGATGAGGATGAGTTGCCGCGCTTTGCGCAGAAGGGAAACTGATCCCCGTTGGTTCAAACCAGATATCTGTATCGTCAGTGTCTACTCCAGTGTCTGCTCCAGTGACCGACCTTAGTTGGTGCAGTGGTTAAGGCCCTGCCCCCGGGACCGGGGGATTGCGGGTTCGAGTCCCACCGTGGACGAAAGTCCAAGGTCGGATAGAGTCGGGGTCCAAAAAGTGTAATGAAATGAGGCTCTTACAGCACCGCGCTTGACATGGCTTACACCAACCTGTATAGGGTCGGGTTCTCTAAATATCATCTCCAGTGTCTGCGCCGTCAGCGTCTGCACCAGTACCACCACCGCCTGTGTCTGGGCCGCCAGTGGCACCAGTGTTTGCGTCTTCGCCGCCAGTGACTGCGCTAGTGTCCGCTCCAGCGTCTCCACTAGACGACTATGGCGACCAGTTCGGTGAGGACGGCGAACAAGAATTGGTAGTACCGTCAGTAAGTGGAACTTCGCACGAGCGCGGTGGCCGATTTAGGCAGATAAACGCAGCGTACAGCACAAGATACGTCTGTACCGGACAGCACAAGCCAAATCACTAAATCCGGAACGTAAAGGAAAAGGCAAGAAAACGCAGAACAGACCGTCGTTGACAGCTCTGCGTCTGACGCACATTCCATGTAGGCATGACGACGACATGGAAGCAGGTGGGGACGTCGCAAGTGACGACGATGGATAAGCTGTTTGAACCGCCATCCGATGACGAAGTGATCTAGACACTGTCTGCGATGACTTGGCCGATGTCGGGATATCGACGGTAACGACATTATTGACTTCGACGGTTTACCCAACGTTGAGGCCCTGACGACAAAGGCGATAGTGATGGCAGTGGCCTCTTCGCGTCCATGGATTATGTATTCGACGCGACTCTCAAGACCATTGCGACTTCTGGCTGGATGATGTTCGACCACACTACGGCATCGTACTAAGTTTGATGAATCCGCGGACCTGTACGATGGCAAGTACGCTTCCACATAATCCGCTCTCGCGTTTGCCGACTGTCCGCTCGGTTTGTTCATCTACTTCCTTCTGAAGGCGCTTTGGAAAGCAATAGCTGAGGAGAACAACAGGTATCGTGAGCAGAGCATCGACATGATTGCAGCGGAACGACACGCTAAGATGGTGAATTTGAAGAAGGCCAACCCCACGGTCGTCGTCAAGAATGTTCTCGAGATTGCCCAAAAACTATGTAGAGAGCTACACCTGATATAAACAGAATATCCGTCGAACTGGCTAGGGGGATGACCAATTTCCATCATTCTTGCATTGTGCTCGCTAACGCTCGTTGATGTTCGGATAGTGTATCGCGATCATTCACGCACTGATCTTGGCTCTATCCATCCTATCGCAGCGTGTACAGACCCAAAACGTTTCTTGCTCGTGTTGGTGGAGGTCCGCATAGAACTTATGCCACGGACGAGAATTGAGCGGGCGTATTCCACTGACGAGAACTCTGACGTTTTGCGCTCGCTATTGTGCCCGAAGGGTTCAGCGTCTGGGTTCAACGTCGAGATAACAAGGCGATCACTCGGCGTTTAAGCTCCGCGGTGTCGTATTGAGCCGCGTATCACTGCAGAATGCATCCTTGTTGACGAGGTCGGGATCTCTGTCGGCTCTCCCCAACCGCTGTCAAAATGTTGGCATCGCTTTGATCCTCTGCACTGGGATCATAACTCTCGGACCCATCCTCGTCGCTTGACTAGATCTGGTGGACGATGCACTTGGGGTTTTGATAAAGCATTCTATCGTTAGAGAGGGTCATTATATGCGCGCTTTCTCTCGGGATTCGCGGCCGTCGCTCGCGTTCGGGGGAATGGACTGGAAACGAAATTGAGAAGCTCTGCGTCGTCTTTCGTGAGGTATACCCGGATATACCGGTGACTGGCAAGGATTAGGTGCTAGGAATGATCGTAGAGCGTTCTTTGCAATTCGCTTCCAAGAAGTAGGACTGCAAGCTAAAAATGGAGAATGTAGTCTCTTCAGATATTCAATGCACTACCACTCAAGCATGACTGCGTTCCGGTACCAGACGACGATGAATTTGTGACAGCTGTGGAATCCTCTGTCATGCAATCGCAGCTTTTGGTTGTGCACAACGGTCGTGGTATCGGCGAAAAGGCGAATTAAAAGCTCCTGGTGGAGAAGGCGCGGAATCCCACAGAGATTTAGCGGGTTTATTTTCCAACAGTCAATAAGTCCATGAGTGGATACAAATACATTGGTTGAATTGGATTTACAAGCAATCTGTCTTCGGCATCGTAAGTCTGGATTTTTTATTTCTATACTAGCGTGCTGTTGGCCGGTGGGGCCATAAGCGAGTCCATCATTCCTACGACACCTAACACCTGCATTTGGTCGCCCAGCTCCTCGTTGAGCTTCTCATGCAGCTGTAAATCAATTTACATAGATTGGCTGAGCATTGGCGCATACAAGTTACGCACGCTTGCGCACACGTGAAGAACCAGTGAGGCGTAGCTAGGGTCAGTCTATTTGGTTGAATACGTCACATTATACTTTAGAATCCAACCATCTTGGTTGGCCCCGGGGTTGAACCCGGGACCTGCCGGTCCCGAAGTGAGCAGTAAACCACTCGACCACGGTCGGGTCTGGGTCAGTCTATTTGGTGAGAAAGCAAGCAGGGGCTTCGGCGATTTCCTCGTTGCGCCCTCCCATCGCTCGGTTGAGACGAGCGATGGGAGGTCATGGGTGGTCGTAGACGCAGCTCCACAAGTATAACTAGCGACAATAACCGGTAAGCGCGTGCCTAGAGCCTCTTTAAGCGCTTTCTTATCATCGAACTTCCGCAAGGCCTGGTCATATGCTTGTGACGTGTCCTGTCCACTATAAAGTATGTATCAGCTTCGTATTATTGCCGCGCAAAAAGTGTTTGTAGGCACCACCACCAATGATTGCTATACGAGTCTTAACTTCATTCTGTTATGCTCTTTTCGTTATACGCTAACGCACAGATAGGATTGTGCAAAACGTACCAGAGTCAAGATACCCGTTCGTGGGTGACATAGCAATGTCCAGCACACCGCTTTTGTATTTGAATCCGTGGGCTTAGAATATCCCACACCTTAATCGTGTTACCACCTGCATGGAAAAGTAAGCTACCTCCAGGAACGATCATACATGTACCGAGCTCAATGTGCTATTTCACACCGACTGAACAGACATGTGCAGATCCTAAATTTCAACCGTGACGTCATATGATCCTGTGGATCAAACATTGTGAGATGACGGGCTGGCTGCCGCTCAGCGCACGTAAACTGTATGGGCTCCTAACAGAGCCAAAAGTTTGCGATAGCGACGAATATCAGTGCTCTTGTCATCGAACCCGTAACCGTAACTCTTGAATTTTATTTCGTCAAATCGTTGCCCTGGTGACGAGTACTGCAAAACGTACCAAAATAGTAAAAGCGTTTGAGAAAGCCATATCTAAGTCAACAACAACAAGAACACCACAATAGTCAGTAGGGCTTAAGAACGTCATTCCTTAGTCTAAAGTCGTCTAACTGTCTAATAAATGCGCACGGGTTTGTGTGTCTTTGCTGGCGTTTGAGATTGCGTCCGCCTCTCATTTTTGTATCAGTACTTGATCGGCCAATCATCGCAAGGACGGATATTTTTGTTTTTTGTAAAACACTGGGAAGATTTTTCCTCTCTTATAAGTACTAGTAGACTGCATTATTACAGATTCGGACAAAATGTTATGACACCAAGGTTTTGAGGGGTAAATATTAAAAATACTACGACACTTGATGAGAATTCACATCCTTCTGAGTATTCAGCCTATCTTTACTGTAAAATCCTTGGTCTTGGTTTTCCTTAACAGGTATCCCTGTATAATATTTCGTCCAAATCTATATCTATATTAATTTCTGTTTACGCGCTTTATCTTGGTAAGTACTACTTCCTGTCTAGAAATATGGGGCCACACCGACAAACAGCGTGTACAGGAATGTGGTGTAGTCGCTCTCGGAAATTCCTTCTGAGATGCGAACACCCACGGGGGGCTCAGATGACTGACTGTCGGAGGGGGTACTCCGTCCATCCAGGTCTTGGTCCGAGCAAGCATCAAGCCAGCTGGACCGGTCTCTTCCATCACCTTGGCCGTGACGACTGGGATGATCCCTGTTATGTAAAGCTCACCTTGTGTACCCGTCAGCACTGGCGGTTACGCTCTCTTGGTGGGCTCTAGGGCGAAAAGTTAAAAGTCGGTAAAATAGTTGGACGGGGGTTAGGACTAGGGTTGCTCCTGGGCGGAAATCTTCACCGGGGAGCAGGCTGGCGTTATACTTGAAATTTGTATACCACAAAGGGCGGACCGAATCGATAGGCCAGCTTAACCAAAGACAAGAAGAGGCTACTCCAATCTTATGTGTAATTAGGGAATCCATATAATACTCCACAATCTTCCACAGTGAGCCGAAACTTCACCACACTTTCCAATAGAACTTAACCGTGTTCCAAACACGGGCGACTTGAGTTGAGTATAAGTTTCACGACAACTTCCGGTCAGGGGACTTCCGGTGGGTTACTTTCAACCTTCCCCAGGCAAACCAATTACAACTAGAGGGGACCTTGTTAGCCCTCTGCTGTGAACCAATGATGACTTGCGTCTTAGAAAGCGAAACCTGTACTGATTTTTATCCCTAGATCCAATATAACCTTTGGTGTACCCTATCCAAAATAACCTGACCAGCTTGACCTGGATGGTTATGTACCTTACCTGAAATAGCGTGACTGGACGTTTTGTGTACTGTACACCAAATAGCTCGAACAGCCTGGGCGAGACCTGGCCGCCGACTCCGATCCCCTCTTCGCGGTCGCCTATCTATCTTTGGTGTTCCATCCGGCTACTACAGGGACATAGCCTTCCCTGGAGCTTCTCATATATCCATCTCTTAACCAATCCGCCCCTTGGCCACCTATAGCCACCATCAACGGCCATCCAGTCCCACTTGGTCCAGCTGGTCAACTGCTGGCTGACCTGGCTCCGAGCATCCGGATCACCTCGTCTAGGCTTTTTCCATGTCTTGTACTGATCTGTGCTTTGTGAGTGCTCCCGAACACATTCGGCAGCTGTCCTCCAGCGCCCGCACTCATGGTCAGCAATATAAGCCTATCAAAAGGCACCCTCGACCAGGTGTATTTCACACCCGGCTGGTAACTCATTCCGAAGTCGCTTCACCACAGGAATGAACAGCCGAATTGATGTTAAGTACGGTTTCATATTAGAGACACTCCGCTAAGGGAAAAGTTCACATCTGTTTGAGTCACCTCGGTTAGAGGCTCCTAACCGAAGGACCAACCAAGTTAGAGAATACACACCGACCCCTAAAAAAGTGAAATGGGTGAACAAAAAAATTGTCATTCATGTCTGTGAGTTTTGGTTGAAAATGCCTGAATAATTTTATAACCAAAAATCTGTTGACTAAGTCATCGAGGTCAGTTGAGCCAACCGAGACGGCGACCACCATCTGACCAATCAGATCCATTATTCAACTGAGCTCTTCCAGAACAGAGGTGGACTTTGCCCTATGGTCCGAATGTTGGTTCGATAAACAGGGAAAAAGTCCGATGGTTTGTGCGAGCGTTGGGCCAAATTCCTCATCACAGAGGTGGACTTTGCCCTATGGTCCGAATGTTGGTTCGATAAACAGGGAAAAAGTCCGATGGTTTGTGCGAGCGTTGGGCCAAATTCATCCCACAAATTCCTTACCTACCTTCGAACACTAATGTGTGGTTCAGACTACAGTTAGTACAGTACCGGTAAACCTAAAGAAAGCTCGGGTGAGAAGGTATACTGTACAGCATGTACCGGTACCATTTACTGGTTTTGTAAGGCTACAGCATACTCAGAAATATTAGGCAGTATTTTTTCTAAAATTCGTTTATAAGGCCAGGTTTTGAATTGTGAATCAATGCAGTTCTTAAAACGTGATCTTAGAATGACGCTGACGGACCTCAAGCCCCGCAAGCACTGCAAAAACTTCACAGCAGCCCCGCGCAAGAAGGTGATGACTCATATTACGAAGTATGCGTCATATTTCGCGCGGGGCCTAGGATCTTACCCTTTAAAATTTGACGTTTCTTACCGCCAGATAGAGCATGATCTCGCGCCAGCTGGATTTTTAGGCATCACGACGGCGAGAGCGGTCGTCGTGGCCGCAGTGACCGAAAGATACGCGTAAAAGTAGGCAAAACTGATCAATCAGAGCATACCTTCGGTTTTCCTGGCTACAGTATGCGAAAAGATCTGCTGTTCTATTCTGGCTCGGAATAGCACAGGCCGGAGTATTTTACGGCTTAAAATAGCAATAGCAATAGCGCAACGACTGGCAACCAGAAGTGCGCTATTTGCGATAAATTACCGTTTATTATGAATAAAATAGCAATAGCACACCGACTGGAGATGCTCTGAGAACCTTTTGTATACAGTCACACCTCCTTATGTGCCTCCTTATGTGGCGCACTCACGACCCAAGAATATTCGAGTGGTCCAGATATAAAAACGCCATCTATGGGGGGATGAGATGCTGTACTAACTACTTGAACTTTTATGATAACAATCATAACCGGAGACATCATTCGAATTGCTCTTCGGTCGACCGAAAGGACTGACGAGTGGGATAGGATCGAAGAATCTGATGTCGGAGGTGCTGGGAAATTTAGATGTCATCAACAAGAGCTAAAGCTGAATGTCCAAACGGGGGGAAAATTTGTGGAGAAATGATGAACTAAAGCCTGTTTTGGATGATTTTATGGTCACCTTTGGGAGCAGATCGCTTTACTGTGGTCTTGTTGCGCGCCAAGAGCATCGTTTGTGGGCTAATAGCATTGGTACAAATTTTGCCTTACTGAATGGGATGATCCAAGATAGATCAGGGAGTCGGCGCTCCTACGTTGTATGGTATACGTCTTCAGATAGCGCCGACAATTAGCCCGTAAGAGCTTAAAATGTATTTGGAGGGACAGGCTTGCACATGTGCAAACTTTAACGGCGACAATCCCAGCGCTACGTGCGAAGTGTGTAGCATTCCTCGCGATGCGCGAGCACCACACTAGGCTTCCGCGAGAAAAGGAGAAGAAAATGCCAAAAAGTCAGGTAAAAATGGATTTTTAGTATCTTGGCCATATATTCTCGCGTCCATTCGATATCTACTCTGATAAGGAACACCCGCACGATGATGAAGAATGGTCTCTCGATCTAATCGGCAACGTATTTTGCCTGTGTTACCCTCCTATTCCTAGTATCTTGGCCATATATTCTCGCGTCCATTCGATATCTACTCTGATGGGGAACATCCGCACGATGACGAAGAATGGTCTTTGGATTTAATCGGTAACGTATTTTGCCTGTGCTACCCTCCTATTCCAGAGGACAAAAAGTTGCCTTACGTATTATATCTTCTTGCCAGCTAATAGGACACGGGTGCACTTGATTGGATTAGACGGGGCTCGAATGAAAAAGAGAAGGAGACAATAACAACTTTTAAAGAAATCGTGGCGTATCGAACATTAAAAGTATGCACATTTTCGCTTTAGTGTCGCACGGCCTTCGAAACTTACTTTTACATCAAATTTACGTTTGCGTCTTCATAGCGTAACTTGGAGTACGGCACGGTGAGACGACGATTTAATTCGCCCCAGAGATCATTCTCACCACCATCTTTGATGGTAATCACTGCCTCATTTTCAACGATAAAGATAAAGACGTGTTCAATCCAGAGCCGCAATGGTTTTTCCTCGTCGCTTTCTTCAAACGCGAGGCTCATTGTCTGACTAAACGAGCTACCAATTGCTCAGTTCCATTAAGCAGGTGCTTTTCGCGTAAAATCACGACTGAATCCCCTACTCAGTTGTATCACCTCTAGCTCGTAGTAGTGATTATCCACTGGGCTCCTGGTCAGGAGGTAAATTCAGATGGAAACTATGACCCACGTGGTGGATTCCATCACCGAGTGTCTCATGCAGCTCGAGATCCAGATCGATCAAGCGCGGCATCGGTTTGAATTCCGCTCGTTGCACATATTAAAGAATGCATTGGTTCGTATTCGTCGACTTTTAAAACCTGCGCTCGAAGTACTGAAAAACATCATTGAAAGTCGAGATTTCGATGCCATTGTCACGTATTATGTCCGGGACGTACACGATCTTGTCGTCCAGGTCCTCGATGATATTGACATGCAATTGCAAATGTTTTCGCCAACTTACGGACGAATATCGCGACGCAAATGCCACGCAAATGAATATACCCTCACGGTGTGTTTTCACCGAGTCCAGTGCCTATGGCATGAATTTCGACGACATGCCGGAACTCCATCATCGTTATAAGTATGCTTCGTTTTATGCCATTGCCATTGCCGTTGCCTTGCAGCTCTATTTTGGGTATAAAGAATAGATTTGACGAAAACGGCTCTTGCCCGAGAGCTTCTTATGCAACGGATGCTTTCTAAGAGTAAGGATAGCGCCATTGCAAAAAAATCAGGTTGTCCCACTCAACGCGTGGAATGGATTATTACTCCAGTGTGGAGAAACCCACTGATCAAAGTTTGGCAACTTACTGAGGCAATCTCCACGGAGTGATTTAGCAACTCACTTTTAACCCAATAAAGCTTATATTTCCAGTGAAATTCCAGTAGAATGTCGCAGTTTTCCAAGAACAACCGAGTTAGAGTTAAGTGTGGATAAAATTTCGTCGCTTTTTAATCCATCCACCTCTGAACATACAAGCGATGGTCATGTTAGCAATTATATGAGTTTTACCAATGTGTCTCTAAAAGGACAATCGAGAGACATAATGAGTTAAATATGCTGGTTCCGTACTTTGATGTAACGCCGTCCCGCCTTCGTGCCGCATTTGAAGGGGCCGGACCGGAAGGCGAGCGCGAATTAAGTTATGAAGGTTTTTGTGCAGCGTTGAGACACTTGGGATCGGATCTTCAGATAATACCGTGCTTTAAAGTTAGTCGAAAACATTGATCGCGGAAATCAGGGACACATTATCTTAGCGTAGTTTGATGCTGCGGTGCATCGGTTTAAGCTAACGCACATGCTTGAGGAGCACACGCTCGACAGGCTTCTTCTCCTCAACCATCTTCATCTCTATCTGTCTCGCATTATTCCAGTACAAAGTTACGATCTTATACCTTACGCCCCGAAACACTCCCTAACTTTGGTGACCACTTATAAAATAACCCAGAAAAAGAGGGAATTCGTTCGCCCATACAAAAATACCGTGTACAGAGACTTGGGGATTCAGATACAGGATTTGTGCCAGTTAGGGGAGTTCTCATTGGGAGGTATGACTGTACAGCAATGTGCCCACAGGCACGATTTAAGCCAATGATGTAAAATGAACGCCGCGAAGCGGATATATTACCCTATATATTTGACCCTATATATTTGACTAAGTCCGATCAGGCTAAGCAAAAATCAGCCAATCAGAATACCTCCAACTGCTCGTTTTTGCCTATTTTCAATACAAAATCAAAGTTACCGATAATCGTCCCTTGCGACATTTCGCACAAATGTTTGAAGCATGGGACGGGGACGCAAGAGCGCGTATGTGCAAGTATCGGAGGACGGAAATTGCAACTCGCGTAATGATCAGTCGCTACATGCCAAGTTAAGTGACTTTGGCATCGATAGGTGATCCGCTAATCTCACTGAGCAAGAGCTTACGTCGTACAGTGCTGTAGGATCGGGCCGATGGATTTCACCCGAAGCACTCGTTGGGCGCGAGGCAAGGGCATCCTATCCAGACGCCTACGATGTCTACTCGCTTGGAATTCTGATTGCCGAGATGGTTTTCGGACTTGATGCAGGCAAACCGCTCAGCAGTGCCAGAGACAGATGTGTTGCAAATGATTGCGAGGGGTGCGCTGTCGTCCACGCTGTCGTCTACGTGTCCGAAAAGTGTTGTGAAGCTGGTAAACGCGTGCACGAGCATAACCCGTAGTACAGGCGTAGCAGCGTACAGGTCCACCAAGATTTAATACGTATTTTGGACAAATTTGAGACGGAAAATCAGACTGCGATTATCTCGTTTGGAGCACCGAAGTCTAACACGCCATCCAACCTCGTGTGATCGTACTGGTACCCGACTTTTAGCTCGTATGTGGGTAGGAGAATGGTTGCATGAAGCTACAAAGTTAATATCGAGAAAGGATTGACTCGGTTCATCAGTCCCGGAGCGACTCTTTGCTTAGGGGGTAAATTCAATCCTGACGGAAGAGAGAAACCGTCTCCGCATGCTGGCAGACGTCGTTGAGCCCATCCGGACTGGCAATCAGGAGTTGGTTCAACCGATCAAAAACTTCAACGTAAGTGCCTCTTCTCCTTTTGTGTTGTAACCCAGTCGCTTACGGTCTCCATGTCCTTATCACTCCGCAGTCCAACAGCTGGAACAGCTGAAACAGCAGCCTGCCGAGATCCCTGATATGTCCCAAGAGCTTTCATACCTTTGTGTTCGACTCCGCCAGGTGTCCCAAGAGTTAGATAAAGTGCGGGACAGCCGAAACCACCTGCGCGAGTCCCACACTCAAGCTCTCCGCCAAATTTCTTTTTTGGAGCAGCAGCTGCAGGAAACTTCCTCCCGGCAACGGGAGCTGCGGTCTGAGCTCTACCGGGCCCGGCGAAATCATTTCGACACCCATGCCATGCTGGCTCGGGCCGACCGTTTTTGCGCTGCCATGCTGGACAAGGAGGATCGTTTTAGGTCCTTGTTGTGTGAATTACAAGACCAGCTCGAAACGACTCGAAGCCAGGCCGCCCCTCTCTTGCAAGCTCCTTTGAGTGCACGAGAGTCCATCTTGGCTGTCTTGGGGATAGTGGATCAGTGCAAAACCTCTCCACCGAACTCATCCCGGTTTGTCTGCTTCAGCGGAATCAGAACCTGAGGAGCTTCCTGCCGGCCCTAATCCGCCCCTTGCCGGTTAAGACCTCTCGTCCGCCTTGGTGGGATCGGGGAGCGGAAAACGTCCGGCCAGTTCTAACCCTTCCTTGGCCGGTGCTGACCCGCCGAAACGGAGAAAGAAGAGCGAATCCTGCCCTTCGCGCCAATGTCATCTGGGCAAGTCAGCTTGAGTCGGACAGCGATGACAGCTTGTTTGCAAGGCGGTCCGCTGCTGCATCTCCTCCTCTTTCACCAGGGAGAACTGGTCTCACCTCTAGTTCGTCATCTAGCTCCGAAGAGGACTCGGGATCCGGTCCGGCAGTTGCTTCGCCATCCGGCTCGGCGGCCGCTTCACCATCCGGCACCCGGATCAGCCCTCCGTCTGGTTCTTCCTCGGATTCAGGACCGCCTTCCCCTCCGTACATCTATAATGATGACGAAGAAGACGAGGATTACGACAACCAGCAGATGTGCGTCGCGTTATCTCGCTCTCGCGCGGATACCCGTCGTCGTCTCTCAAATTCCGGTGGCCAAACGACGGATCAACTGGAACCCGATCAGGTTATCGATCTGCAAACTCCGGCGCCGGCAGGTTTTGGCTCCGGGGGGCATGAGCCGTCTGATCTCTCCTTGCCTCCCTGCACTGTCGACACCCCGGCCTCTCAGGTCGCCCGTACCTCGAATTCCAACGGAGTAGCAGAGGAGAAGGTGGAGGACAACGAAGAGGACATCTCTGATCAGTGGTTGACTCCTCCCGACCTGAGCGATACAGGAGCCCATCTCTCCAAAACTCCGGCCAAAACCCGGCGATTAGCTCCGGCTGGGCCACGTCCCAAACGTCGACCCAGCCGGCCGGCGACCAAACCCAAGATCCGGCGGAGCACTCTACCCCCTAAGCCCCCTTTTCCTAAACTTCCACTTTTGTGGTTACCGGACAGGCGCTTCCCCAGTGAGTCGGATCGGTCCGCCTTTCTACCTTGGCCGGTCGAGCAGCTGAGAAATTTAAGTCTCGCTGATATCTCCAGTTCTCAGCTCGCTCACTCTCTGTCCCGTCCGCCTCTCTGGATATTCCCTCGATCACGCAAGACACCTCCATTAGGGGCTTGGCACCCCGACCTGATGGGATCGGGCGCCATCGACGCGCTCATGAAGACCGAGCCTTGGAAGATCTTGGCTACTGAGATGCCAGATATGGGACTTCCGTCCAGCCCATGGTTTACGGAATTCAAGACGAGATTCCAGGACTTTGCTGTGGCTCATGCCTGGTCCATCTGGGAGTCCACCCACTTTCTGTACATTTCTGCAGAGGATAAGCGAGCGGACGAATCTCTCCGAACGTATTCCGCCGCCCAGAAGAATCGTCGGGGGCGGGCTTCCGAGGCGTGGGTCCGTTTATGTGCGTTTATCATGGAAGGTATCCGGGATGGTAGCTGCGACTTCGACCTGTTTCTCTCCCCTTTATACTCCATCTACCGAACCGAAGATGCGGAGATACAGCGGAGGGCGGAACGTGGTTCCCAGGCCTGGGTGCGCGGGATCGGACTACCTCCCTTTCCGAATCTCTGGAGGCCATTGACC
>MIQA02001022.1:0-11072 GCA_001887855.2 Sclerospora graminicola | reverse complement strand
CTCCACGCTTGGTGGCCGCGGATTGCCGCCCTTGGTGTACTGCACCCGGTCAGATCGCTTCAACTCGTCAATCACGCTAGAGAGACGATCCTTGAACGACATGAAGATTCTGATGTCCCCTGCCTGCAGGTACGGCGTCAGCCCTCCAGGGATCACCATCGTCTCGATCTTCTTGCTGATGCACTTCGCCTTGACGTCCTTTGCTATGTGCGCTCGCATCGAGTCCCACACGAGCCCTCTGCTGCCGCAGGAGTCCAGAATCGCTGGGAACATCAGGTCAATCCATTTCAAGAGAAGCTCGCTGTTCATCCACGCTCACTCTTGATGCGCGACGTAGACCGCACCACGCTTCTGAATCGATTGTTTCGCGCCTTTCCGGATCAGGAGGGGTGGCAGCTTTGTCCCTGTGGCTGTGACGGTGAGCGCAACAGTGATCCGCATCGATGCAAACCCCGTCGAGCGCAAGACGACGTGGCGAGCGCCGGTGATGTCCACAGTGTCGCGCCGCGGGTTTTCAAAGAATACAGCCGTCTCATCCATCAGGAGCGTGCTGCTGGGGTTGAGCGCGCTCTTCTTCGATGCGAGGTACGCGAGGAAGCGGACGGCACGCGCAGTGAGATCGTCGTCGCTCAACACGGTGAGGTTGGTCGTCCGTCGGAGAGAGAGGCAGTAGCGAGCCATGAAGCGCGCGAGCCACTTGTCAGATGCGCTGAAGTCCTCGTCGTCCAGCTCGGCTTGAGCGATCTCGCGTGCAGATGCTTGGATCCACTGACACGACACCTTTTCCTTTTTCGCTCTCAGGAACAGGATCCGATCAAACAAGACGTCCTCGACCTCGCCGAGCCGTGGGTGACCGCCGCCATCTGCCACACGTAGCTGCAGCGCTGGGGAGTTCGTGATGGCGACACGATTCTTCCATTAGTAGCGAATCTGCGCACCCGACGCCTTTTACCCTCGCTCCGCTTGGAAGTGCTTCAAGGTACGCGTAGGAACCCCGCCTCCGGGGCCTTCTATCCACTCGATGACTTCCCGCTTCTCGAGGTTGGTCTTGAAAACGCGCTTGGAGGCCATGGTGTGCACTGAACTTGAAGATAGAGGGCCTTGCTGCGGACTGAGCGTGATGAAAAGTGAACGGTGAGGGCACACTCGCGCAACCGCTACCAACCACTCGAGTGTGGCAAGAAATGGCTGAGAAATGCTCTCGTGCCATGAACGGACGGTATACTACTGGGCACGGTATTATACCGGTTTGTGAGCCGCAGAATACGGCTTGGGTATTATAACCGGACAGGGAATATTAACCGGCAGAACCCGTTATTTACTATAAGTTAATACTGGTAATAGAATAGCGTCCGCGCTTTATTTGGTACGGGTACGTACCATACTGTACTGTAGCTTTCAATAATACTTCGAAATAGAATATCGTCCGTCTTTTAGTCCTGATATTGCTGAATAGCCCTCCAACCCGGCGCTGGTTGGAGAAGGATCTCGACTGAAAAGATTGTGAAGACGTCTTCCTTGTGTAGTGAATTAATGAAGGACCCTGGGGACGCTCCCAGGGAAGATGGTATGGGGGTAACACTGATGTCAGCTGCTGGCGTAAGTCAGAAGCTTGCTTCGGATTCGCTGGATAAAGAGGCTGATATCCAGCCTATTGATGACATCGTGCTGGGATCTCAGCAGAGTTCAGACGAGGAGAGAGATTCCGAGGCAGTAAAGATGTCACTGGAGAGCAGGGGGATGGCAGACACCAACTACCCGACGGTGACACAGATTTGTCGAAGAGTGAGGATAAGGTCGAAGGGGGAGAAAGTAGGTCCTTGGAGAATTCTAACCTAACGGAAGGGTTAATGAAAAAGGACACCGAGATGATCGACGAAGAAAATCCGGAGATAACACCACATGCCACAGCGTAGGACAGGAAGTCAGATGGCGGGGACGAAACTTCCACGGATAACGGCAACAGAACAGGAGCGGCTAATTGATTTGTTTTAACTAGTAGTGGTTCAACAGAAGCAGGATTGGACAATATGGCAAGGACGAGTATGGGAAGCCTGTCACATTTATGCAAGAACCAAACAATCCCTCGAAAATGTGCTGGCGAAGTTTATTGGCAAGGGCAAAGTTGAGGTAGCCTCGCGGACAGAGGATGTACTGACTGACTGGTTACACAACGTGACTGGGGACAAAGAAGACAAAATGAGAGGAGGCAAGATTAAGGATGACTTTCTATTTAATTAAGTTCATTATGACCAAGTTGAGATCAACGCTCTATATATGGTCTGCAAACATGAAGAAGCTCAATGACTGAATGGTAAAGTTCGTCAAGTAATAGCAGAGGAATGGAATATTGTCAAAGGGCTGGCAGAAGGATCGATCATCGCGAGGTATTTGCCGCCTTTCTTATGGATCATCATGACTAATGCACAGCGGTTAAGGCTAATTTTAACTATTCGAATGCAAGTGGAAGAGTGCTTAAGTATAGATATGAAACGAGAAATGCCAATTAAAAGGGTGTTCCAAAGCACGAGAAGCTACAGGAGAGTTTCGCGATGGCAGCAACAGCACGAGGGATCACTCAAGGCAAATTTTGAGAAATGTTGGCGATAGTGAAAGGGATAAGTTACGATCATTCTAATCACCGCTTAAACTTCCATCTCTACACGCGAGATGTGGCACTACAATACGACAAGATAGAAGTACCCTATCATAAGCAACTCTATCGCCTCAAGAATAAACACGCAGTAGTGGAGGAGAATGAGGGCACTTTAGTATGGAAACGGCAAGGGTACTTATCCAGAGGTATAATAGGAGCTCAACCTGTCTACACTTTATTACTGCGGAATATATCGAGTAATATTGACATTCTCAAGTTATATGCATTCTTTGAGGCTAAGATTAAAACTTCCTTCAGGCTCCAAGAACTGGATCAAGGCGGTCCAATGGCGGCTTCTTCTCTAGACTGGGAGCTTAGGATTGCAGCCGGGGGGGGGGCCGGAAGCTTTAGCTGGCATCAGGAGAATCTTCTCGTGTGGAATCCTGTTGTTGGTCGAACATCCGGCGACCAGAGGGCGGCGGCACTGTCTGCGCTGCGGGGAGGTCGGACATATGATGCGGGGATATCCGACCACAGACAAAACACTAAGAGAAGATCATTGCCTGAAGGTATCTGTAGAGGAAGTCAAAGCCATCAAGATCCCGCCGCCGACTTTCACAAGTATGGAAGAGCTACGTCAGAAAGTAACACAATAATGTGAGGCACAGGTTACTACCACTTCTAAAGAAAAAAACATTAACGACAATACCTCACACCCGGGACACAACGCGACCGAGTCGGAGGAGGCCTCAAACATGGATATCACGGATGAAGGGGCAGTGATTAGGGGACGGTATCAGCACCCACGGAAAGAAGAAAGACGAAAGAGGTACCGGAATCAGCTATCGACACCAAAGAAGAATGGATTGACGTTTCAAAGAAAAAAAAGAAAACAACAGTAAGTAGTGGACTAGCCATAGGTGTACATATAAAAGAAACAGGTATAGAAACAGCAACAGCAACTGCAAAGAAATATACTGAAACAGAACAAGGATAAAGGGCAGAAGGAGCCGGACCAAGAAACAACATGTCGAGAGGACGACGGAAAGGAGCATCCAACAGCAACACCGGAACTCAGAAGCGGCACGGTGAAGAAGGTGAATGGATCAGGATCGACATCTAAGGAAAAACAAATTGAGAACACCGAATTAGAAGTTCTTGAAGCGGCAGCAAAGAAACGTCTCAAGGAGTTAGGTCAAATAATGGATCAATCATTTGGTCCACTGTCCTGTTTTTCGTGGTGGAAAGGGGAAATTGCGGAAGAGAGACAGTGGAATTTACCAGATTCGATGATCATGATGGGTTTACAATTAGTCCAGACTCCGGCGACGGGCAACTGCCAAGCGTATGGAGTGGTGCAAGCGATGTTAAACTCAAAGGTGTCACCTTTCTAGAACGAGGGGCAGTAAGTATAAAAGAAGGCTGCACGGCGAGGGCAAAAATGGATTTTGCTATCAAGTTCCCACCTGGCATCAGAAAGCAGACCCTGAGAAGTCTAGGCCGAGGATACGACAGGATGTCAGCCCAGAATACAGAGAAGGAGTTCCGCGCGTACCTAGAGACATATAGGACCAGCCCGTCACATGTAAGTGAATTAATTGGAGCAGAAACATGGGGGAGTAACGATACTTTAAGTAGTATTGGTACTTTCCTACAACGTGATATTTTTGTTATTAGTAAGGATGCGTCTTCCGGAACATTAAGAGCGATCCATTACGCACCGGGGACGAGGATATTTAAAAAACGCGAGTACGCAACCTGCGGAGAGTATCCCATCACGATAGGCATCTACATCCAACGGGTAGTCACTTTGAAGGAGAAAGCAGGATTGTACCAAATTACAAATAGTGCTACATTTTCAACAGGCTCATTATCAAGCCTATGTACACGGATGGCGTCAACGGGCGGACGCAAGCAGCACATACCAAGGATCGGACATAGACATGGAGGGGACTTTGCAAGATTTGAGGGCAACGTGCTATGAAGGGAAAGAGGGCAGTGTCAAAGGGGAGTCAGGGGAAGAGAATAGCTAGTTGTGTCTGAAGGAAGTCCGGTAAGGGTTACGGATATAAAGAGCAAGGGTCAACAGTTTTTACAAGGGGCGACGCCGGGGATACATCACATTTTCCGTTGGCAAATGGATACTCTTTTACGTCAAGGCACGACACAAGCGAGGAGCCTCCTCAGATTCCTACAGTCGAAAGTAACCTGGCACCAAAAGAAGATCAAATCAGGTTACTCGAGGCAGATATTACTGATGGGCAGACAAGGTTAGTTGTGGCACAGCTGTATGACGCGCCAGAAAGGGAGTTAATAGTGTGGTATAACCACCTACGGGGGGTAGCGGCATTAGAGGGGGATACAGATGAGTACAGTAGTCAATCTGTGGGAAACAGTCAAGCGTCCGTGTACACGGAAGGGGGAGAGACCAGAGTAACAACACGAGTGCCACAAGCCATACCGCATAAAAGGAAAAAAAGCGAACGGGGGACGAATGGACGGGGGACACGGAAGAGAAGGGCACTGAAGACAGGAAGTCGCTAGAAAGCGGGACCATAACCAAGAGAGAATTATACGACGAATTTGATCGCACTATACACAAGCCACGAGAGCCAGACGAGGAGGATGGATTGCCTGGGACGAGATAGCAGAGGCGTGGCGGCTTCATCATGGAGCCATGATCCGAAAGTGCACACTTCCTACGGGAGAATGGAGCAAAGCGATCGGGGCAGACAGAGATGCGATCATCCATCTCCTAGCGCACTTCACGCATCCGCATAAGCTTTAGAATTGTTTCGCCAAGACATTTTTGTATTACTGTCCCAGGATTGGCGGAAACAATGCTGGGAGGAAGTGATAGCACAATGGAAACGAGATAAAGTATGTGGCGGCGCGAGAGTTTGCAGACTGGGAGGAGCGAGTCCAGATTCTTCAGAATAAAAAGCAGAAAGAGAACACGCATCTGTGATCCCATTATTTACCCCATTGATATAAGCTGCATAATCCGTATTTGTTTCCACTAAGAGAAGGTGTCCCTGTAACAAACATAAAATGGTGTCCGTCGCCTGATAATTGTCTCCTGAGAGAGCAGCAATCCGTTCTGCGAAGAGATGCGCACTGAGAAGCATGTTCGCTAGCGTCGACATTTGTCTTGGAGCTAATAATCGTAATACTGCATTTCCTCCGAATTGAATCTTCCTTAGTCGTGCCCATTCGTGTGAGCTGTTCATAATCGCAAGTTTTTGTGCTGAACTGTTCATCACATTAAAACGTTTTCCCCAGTCCGAAAACCATTCTCCTGCAATATCCACTAGCCCTTCCCTTTTGCCAGCTTCTACTACTTCAATCCAACATTGTTCCCGCCATGTTTTAGTAAGTTCCACCAGCACCCTTCCATGTACACTGTCGAGAATGTAGTGAGCTCCTGGTACTTGCTTCAGCAAGTGAAACAATCTATTTCCCTCTAGTCGTGCGGCTTTCAGCCAGAGCGTCTTTGTTGAGCTAAGTACCGGGAAAGGAATTCCAGTGTGTTCCTCCCATTCAAACAATAATTGGTTCCATGCCATCTTGAAATCATCCATTGACAGATTCATAATATTTGGTTCCGAATCACATTTCATCATTTCATCGCAGAGTTCCCGTTGTATCGGTACTATCTCCATTGCTTCTACCTCCTCCGCGTTAGTGTCTCTCCGACAGATTCGTTTGGACATTGGGGTGTCACTCTTTTCAGATGCTATCGTATCCTGCGAACTCTCATTATGCTCTGATTCCTTATATTCAGAGTCTGAGGCTGCACTGTCTGTCAGCCGTAATTGTGCTTGTTCCGCTGTATGATCCCACCACACACGTTCGTACCACTGTTGAAGTATCGGCTTTGAAATTTGGTATTGCTGTTGCAATTTCGTGCGAATATCCTGATCTGACAAATCAGCTTGGATCAACCGCTCTTGTTCCGATAAGGACAGTTTCATTACAGTGTCCGATAAAAAGTGCAACAGTTCCGCCATCCGGGGATCCCTCGACCGTAGTATCTGAGTGATCTCGCACTTCAGCCCATGGTGAATCGTAGGTCCAGCTAGTCGTTGTAAAAGATCTGCATAATTTCCGTCCCAATCTCCAGGATCCCAGGGTGATTGATTACCGTAGCTGGTGATTGATCCATCCGAGGTAAATACCAATTCCTGGGAAGAAGCTGGCGAAATTGAACTAAAATTCTCATCTGGGCTCGAAATACGATCTTGTTGAGACTGCCCAACTGGCCTTCTGTTACCATCCACTCCCTCATGTTCTACAGTGGTGTCCTTAAGATGCTCATCATCATACTCCTCATCCTCGCTGTTATCCTTCATAGTTATATCCTCAGTCACTTGACACCGTATCCCATTTAGGAGAGCTGAATAGTGTTGCCCACTATATACTAAGATCAACGGTCGTTGGCCATCTTGAAATTCCGTCATTTCAGCTGTGAGGTATGTTCTCATCTTCTCGTAAAATATACCCACTGTCATCGGATATTCTCCACTCGTTTGAAATGTTTTCCTTTTGATTGATCTTGTTTCAGGTATGTGATAACACAGGAGCTCTCATCCCAGCTGGGTGACTTAAGACAAATATTTCCCGTTGAAGCAGCGTACTTAGGGTTTTTTAAAGTGTCTGTGCACCCCATTTAGTCCTTGGAATGATTTCGTCGATTTTTGTGCTGCTACCAGCAAACTCCAGCAGGTATTCCTGGAACTGTTTTCGAGATTCCTTTGGCGTGATCTTGTCATCTGCTCGTCCTAATTTCATTAACGTAGATTTCCTCGTTCCGGGAGGAAATTTCAAGTCGAAGTCTAAGAGCGCCCTGATAATACAGCCTTCCTTGAATTTCTTTGCCATAGATTCCAATAATTCCTCATTATCCCGGAGCCATTAATCCTAATGCGTGAATCACGTTCGGTATTGATGTCAAATCAACTTCCCCTTCCTCTTGATCCTCTGGCATTTTAACTAGTTGAATAGCTCCCTCCTCCTGTTCCACTTGGGTGATGGCTTCATGAAGAAAAGTTTTCACCTTTCCTTCTTGCATCAGTAAAGTGGCCGCTTTCTTCTGAAGGATAATTGCCTTCTGCTCTCGCTCGAGCTGTCGTGCATGTCGGTCCTTTTTTTCTTTTTTTCTTTTTTCCTTGTTCTTGTGTATCTTCTATTCATGCTGACACTCGTTTTTCCGGTTGACTTCCTGGTGTTTTGTTTCCTTCTTGAGTTGACTGAGCTATGTGTCTTTGAAGGCTTGACTCAAGTTGAATTTTAGCCGTCCTATTCTCAATCACCGTATCGTCTTGTTGATTAATTCCACCACGTCCTTTAAACCGCTTTACTGTTACCCAGTCCGACAATGTCGGTTGACTTCGTGGTTGAATATGAGGATCATCCTTGGGTTCATCATTCTTCTGGTTCACATCCCTGTCCTCCTGTTTGGTCGGTGTGACGCATGATATTGTCGCCGGTCCATCATCCTTGGTGACTGTTGCACCTTTTTCTTCCTCGTTTTATTGTGATGTTTGATTCTGTTCTTGACTTTCCCGTACCGCATCCACCTGTGCTCGAAGTTCGTCCATACTTCGGAAGGTTGCTTCTTGGGACGCGTATTGTTTTAAATCTTGCATTTTAACTTCAATGCAGTTCGATTTTAACAATTCCGCAAGCGGGTAGACGCACTTCCTCATGGGGTGACCAATATCACCGCACCGTAAACACTGCTTTCGACCCCGTATGGAGGGGTGTTCAATGATAATCATAGTATGGCCCCAATAGATACGTCTGACATCCTTCAATGCTGTTGGGCAAGCATCTGATTCCACGATTAATTCCCATTCTGTTGACGTATCCGAAAAGGGTCCACCTTTGGCTAAGTCGTCCAATTGAAAGTCCTCTCCAAGCAACTTTTTCAGAAAACCCGATAACTTGATTAGGTCAACTGACCTCGTAATATTTTTCAATATACAAGCGTAAAACCCATCGTGAGTGAACTTTTCCCCATTACTGTCTAGCTGATTCTTCCAGGCTGATACGTCCACAGAGGCTGCCTCATGATGTAAGTTGTATAGTGGGTGGTCAAACCTATGAAATAGTACCATTAATCCCACAAACTTCTTCGCCATTTCCCGAGTGTAAAAGTGAAAATATAATGCATGCTTTCCTCCATCGTAGCTAATGTTCTTGACTTGCGCCACCATACGCCATAATTCTCCACTGCCAGAGCCTCGTGTGGCTGCTGCTGTGGCGATGCTTTCTTGGATACTCTTGGTACTCAAGAAGGCTTCTTTTATCGGACTCTCGCCTTTTAAATTCATTACCAAGCATCCTTCCACTTGTGCTCGGATAGTCTGCACCAGTCGTACCTGTTCGTCAATTTTCATGATTCGTTTTAGGAATTGTGGTAGTTGCTTGGCAATAATTGTTCCTTCTACCAATCCATGCACTATTTTCCACTCATCGTCACTGATTTTTCGCACCGTCATTGGTGCAAATTTGCCATACTGCTTCTCACAGACTTCACGTAATCGAATAATTTCCTCTGGCGCGTAAACTTCTGTTTTGAATAGAAACGTCTTTTTTAACAGTTTTTCCTCCGTGTTGTTGGTACCTGGTCCTGCTACCTTGTTAATCCAGCCTTGTAGTGGTGCTGGCATTACCTCCGCTTTTTTAACTTTTTCTTGCCCTATCGCCCTCCAGAGTATGCTTTCGAGAGACTGCGGCGACCGTTGAGCCAGTAGCGCCAATTCGACTACTCGTTTACGCCATTCGGTCCAGTCTCTCTTGTCGTCTACTACCAGAAGTTCATAGAAATCCAACATTCGTTCTGTCTCCGATGCCTTGAGGGTAGGTAGGCGTTTCGCTACATCCGAAAGCCATGAAACTGGGCCTTTCGCCTTCACATAAATTGCTGTGAATAATTCCTGGGTGATATCCAACCAGGCCTGCGTTTGTGGACTGGTGGTTGAAGCTTGAGTGAGAGCGGTGTAAAGGGCCTGGGCTAAATTTTTAGGATCTTGAGACTCAGCCTGTCCCACCATCCTAATCCGTGACTCACTTGCGTTGCTGGATTTCTTTTCTGATTTCTGTTGATTTTCTACCTGAGTTGTGTTACTTACACCAGATGAGATTACCGGTTGTACCAATATCCCCGATTGTTGTGGTGAATTGACCTTCACCGTTGCCGCCGGTAATACCGGTTCTGATTCCGCTTCCCTATTGACCTCGTCTGTCTCAGAAGTCGTGAGTGCTTCAGGTCCCGCCTCCTCGGCCCCGGAGGAATCCGATGATTCCGGGACTATTTCGTCCACATCTCTCTCCGCTCGCGCTTCCATCGCGTGCCCGTGAGTTACCTTAGTCTTCCCCGGGTTGTCCGGGTCCGTACTCGGACCCGGGTCATCCAAAGGCGTCCGGGTTTCATTGCTTGCATTCATGGTAGTCCTAAACCCTATCGAAAACGATTAGGGGCCTATATCGCAAATTTAGAACTGTGTCTGTATAACATATATCAGTTGAATATTTAGAATCGATCCACAGCGAGGAAGCGCAATCGCCCCATAAAGTATCTTCACACTAAGCCATAAAATTTTCAATTACTCATCCATTAAAAAACTTCCTCATTTGCGCCAAAGCTTTGGTTTCCTTGATGCGCTCCACTTCCTGCTTCTGAACGATGTATCGATCATAGCCAAGACAGGCGCTTCTGTCAAGCTTCGCGCTATACTGCATCAAACGCGTCTTGGCACTGGGTATCCCAGTGCCATTCAACAACTTTCTTAAGTAATTGAGAAAGAGGTCGAATGAGGCCAGCATAATTGCACGAATACTTGTGCAAATATGTAGCCAACCCAAGGAATTTTCGAGTTCCTTGACATTGTTTGGTGTAGGCCATTCAATAATTACCCTCATCTTCTCTGGATCAGGGCACACCCCGTTTTTGCCCACGAAGCCGCCAAGAACGGGTATCTCAGGTGCACCGAAGGTGCACTTCTTTAGATTGGCATAGGGCTTATGCTTACGCATAAGCTCTAACACCTGACGTAGATGTTCTTTGTAAACATCTACATCAGTTTTATCATGTTCAGCCTTGCTGTGGATAAACACGTCGTCAAAGTAACTCGGTGCAAATTCTCGCACCGGGCGCAATAGATGCGTGACGCATCTATTGAATGTAGCAGGGGCATTTCGAAGCCCCTGTGGCATCACAAGCCACACCCAAAGCATACCGCTTGGGGTGCTTACCGCCGTGCGAGGGATATCCTTCTCACGCATTAGGATTTGGTAGAATCCATCCCTTAAATCGAGAGCACTGAAGACGGTGCTCCCGCTCATGCCATCAATGATGACATCCTTCCGCGGTATCGGCGTCTGTGCCGGTACCGTGGCTGCGTTCAGCTTGCTAAAAGCATGAACGATCCGCCACCCTCCGGTGGACTTTTTCACACAAAAGGTGGGACTG
>MIQA02001020.1:0-21302 GCA_001887855.2 Sclerospora graminicola | reverse complement strand
ATCATACAAACATGTAGTATAAGCTGGTCTGAATGATATCTTTTATTCATTAGATTACCTGGTTTTTGTTAGATCGATAGTTATATCAGAATCTGTTACTCAAAGTGGATTATAATAACTTATAATCCAATATTCGCATTTCAGACATTAAGTCTGAAATTGAACTGTGATATTTCTACTTAAATATCTCTTATGAAATGGCACCCCATTACATCACCCCCCACTCAAGGTGGTTGGCCAATAATATAAAGTAATAGAATGGTGGCACTTGTTGGTCATAACGATACTTTGTTATTACCCGAGAGTACCGAGTGAATGGAAAAATACCAGTCCAACGGGAATTGATGGATGAATTTATGAAATGTGAGAAAGATACGCCTCTGGCTACCATTTCGATTGATGATTTTAAGATAGCTTGGCATAAGATATTAGTCACTTGGGAGGAACAAACTGGTATTCCTTTTCCATTAGTCAGTTCGACGAAGACTTTATGAATCAAGGCAGCCCACCTAGAAGCTAATCGCTTTCTCCATTTGATAAAAGATATGCCAGGATCACATTATATTCTGGACAGTGTTCATTCCGGCGTGTTAGTGGAAATAACTAAACCTTGGAGAGAACAATGTTGGTTGGCTGTTGTTGATGCTGGGAAACGTAAAGGTCTAATGGATATTTCGGGCCAATGGTTTTTGGAGTGGGAACATCGCTTTAATGTGATCAAAATGACAGGGCAAAAACTGGCGTTCATGAATAGTTCGCAGGAATGGTCTCGTTTAAGGAAGATTCAATTTGGTGGCAACACGGTTCTGAGATTACTAGCACCTAAGCAAGTCCTCCTCCTCGCAACAATGCTTGTCAGTTCTCATAACAATTGGCAGCTATACTCGGGAATAATTACCACCCAGCAGACACCATATTATGGTTACTTCAGAGACATCTCAAAGTTATGGAAATTAGTCAAGCCTAAGCGGCAAATGTGACTACATTAGAAAAAGGGGAGTCGGAGGCTTGGAAAGATCTCTCACTTATGTTAGCTCGACGAATGTTGTACAATCAGGAAGTGTGGGTGATGCGAGAGCCATTGGACACTATCAGCAGGATCAGGGTAGCTACTAAGGGCACCGCTCAGAACCCTCTTTCAACTCATACGTATTATGATATGAAAAATCTTGATATTTTTACGAAACATCGACGAATAAAGGAGTCAGCATCGACCATCTCTAATCACTTGACGAATATAATTTTAAGTCAAAATGTAAGGAACTTCGCGCAAGAAGATATCTCAGACTGGATAAACTCATGGCGACGAGGTGGTTCTGTATATTGTGCGCACATTATACTACTTCAGGAGACTCATATAGTCTCTGCTACGGAACAGGAAGAAGTTTCGAAGAAATGGGCACTTCTGTGGGGCAGCAAGGCCGAAATTAAAACACTATCTATTGGGGTGTGCATCCTCAAAACCAGGAGGGTGGCGTTCTAGTTTGCCCTAGCGTGGCGGATCAAATCAGCCCCTGTTACCGAGAAATGGACGAAATCGTGTCAAATAGTGAAGTGGAATGACAGTGTATTAGTCAATGTCTATGGACGTCAGTGATGCGACTTAGTCGAGAGTTATTTTTTGGTGATCTACGAATCTCTTCAACGGCTAATTACAGATTGGCAATTATGGGACGCTGGGCTGTTATTGGTGCCTGTAATGGGTGAGTTATCCATTGACCCTTCAGATCACTACACTTACTGGCAGGGAAATCAAGCTAGTCGGATAGATAGATTTTACGTCTCAGAGAACTGGAAAAGCTGGGTGGTCTGGGTAGCAGTAGAGGCTCCACCAGTTTTTTTCGATCATAATCAGGTCTTTCTATGTCTGAAAGACCCAAGTGTATCAAGATGTCACTTAGCAAATAGACGAATGCCATATCCATTTCCGGGATCCAAGGAGGACCAGATTCACAACATGATTACAGATCGCCTAACGACGAGTATGCTTCAAATTGAATCCGCCATTACTTGGGATCAAAGTATTGATGAATGCCGAGATATTATATACAAAGTCTGAAAGAAGGTAGCCAGACGGCGGCAAAGAAGACTACATCATCTTCAACGAACAGCAAAAGATAATGCTACTGTCCGAAAACACATTGTTTTAGCACTATCGGAAGCGTTGCATAAAGAACGGTCATTTAGGAGGGGTTTTCGCTTACACCGATCGGCTGCGGATGTCTGATGGTTATTCAAACGGGCGTCCATATGGGAACGAGACCAGACAGTGTCCAGGATCGTAGCAACATCTGGACCGCCTTTCGCGGACTCCTTATCAATACCCGATAGATTTGCAGCCACCTGGCATCATATCCTCAGTTACAGCCACCGGACGGTAAACAGTACCATGTTACTGGAGGAACTGCAACGTTTCATGCGGGTTCCACAACACCGGAAGGTATCCTATAAACAAAACACAATGTTACTGGCGGAAATTTAGGAGGAGGATGTCGAATGGGCAATCAAATGTGTGGATCGCAGAAAAGCAGCCGGTCACGATGGTCTCGGTAATGACTTTTATAAGGATTTTGCGAACATGCTGATAGGACCTCTGACGCGAATCTTCAACGATATATTAGCGGGTGCGAATCCGCCACGTTCATTCTTGAGAGCAGTAGTAATTCCGTTACGCAAAAAAGGGGATTCCAGTGATGCCCTGGACTATATGCCAATTTCTTTGCTGACAACAGGATACAAACTTTTCGCGAAAATTATTGCTCGCCGGCTTCAGTCCTTCTTGGGGCACTTAATTGGGGAAACCCAACAGGGGTTTGTCTCCGGCAGACGTATGGACAAAGCTGTTATAATGATGAAGTCGACTTTCCAAAAATATCAGGATCAGCGGAAGGTTTCAGCGGCACAGAGTGCTGGGATTTTATTTTTAGACTTCAGTAAGACCTATGATACGGTCGATAGAAAATACCTATTCACGGTGTTACGCCTGTTTGGATTTTCGGAGCATTTTATTGATTTGATGAATAGAATTCATGCAGGGACGACAGTGGAATTCTTGGTAAACAATCAGTTTTCGGAGCCAATAGAAGTTAAGTCAGGAATACGGCAAGGGTGCCCTTTAGCACCTCTGCTTTTAATCTTAGCGGTCGAGCCACTTGCTCTTGCTCTACTTCAGGAAGAGAGAATAGCCGGGATTCACCCTCTAAAAAGCGATCAGTCCTTCCAGCATCGCTTTTCAGCTTTTGTGGATGACTCGACGACTTTCGTCAGACACGCGGAACAAGTGCCAATTGCACTGGATGTAGTCCGGCGGTTTGGAGATCTATCGGGTTTGCACGTTCAACCAGCCTAAAGTAAAAAAAATTTCTAAATTCGGTTTATGTACCAGAAAAGTGGTACACTCTACCGGTATTACTGGAAGGTGAAACCGTAAGATATCTTGGTTATTTTTTTGGTAAATTGGGCACTGCGAATTCGGAGTATACAACGGAGATTAGCGACAGCAACGGAATGTGGTACAGCTTTTATGGAAAGAGTACAATTGTTTAACGTGATTGCGATTCCTTCCATTCTGTTCACAGCGCAGATGTTCGATCCCCCGGCCGACGCACTGCAAGAACTTGTGCATATTCTGAAGGCCTTTTTATGGCGAAACAGTACGATCGGTGAGAAAGAGCGTCATATGATATCGCCGACCTTACTATTCACCCCGCATGCGGCCGGGGGAGTAGGTCTCATTTCGATTCCGGTGGTGTAAAAGGTGCAACGATTAAAATTAACATTTCAGTGGCTTATAGCAGCGCGAGATTGTTATTAACGAGCGTGGTTAGACTTGGCTGGTATCAGATCCGATACTTCATCAGGATTAATGATAACTCCAGTAACAGGTTACAGAGTGTGTCAAGCTGGATGATCAGTGGGATTGGCGAGAGTGGCAAGAACAGTCATGGAGTGGTTAGGACCGAAACCTGATCATATCGTGCAGTTACAGAGGCATACTCAGACGGTATTACCAAAGGCGATTGGAATTATGGAAAGCAGATTGGGAATGAAACGCCAGGGACTTAAACAAGATGATGCGTTTGTTATTACACTCGACACTGATGAGTACCCATATCACGACCTGCTCCCTCAATCGATGGTCCCATTTTGGGGGACTTACAGTTGGGCATTCAATCCGTGGATTCAAGAAGAAAGGGCGACGGTGTTGATTCCGAGGAAATATGACCGCATACCGCTCGTACCTATGCGAGAATTAGGGATTTTACGACTAACGAAAACAACTTATGTATGGCAGGTGCAGGAAGAACAAGGAATCTCACATACGACCGCCAAAATAGGAAGGTGGTTGTGTTTAATTATTCTAGCGTCGCCAAGGGTAGAAATTGGACATTACATTGGAGAACAGCCACCAATCCTTTTCTGTCGAGGGCCAGCTTGCTTGGAATCGTTCACATGGAAATTAGTCGCACCTGGGCTTGTTCGAGGTACAGCCAAAGCCAACGGAGACACTGTCAACCTTACACAACAAGCATATGGGATTATTTGGAAGGTAGTATCCAGTACCATTCCGGAAACTGATGAAATCCCGGCAATAGTGGGAGACTCAGTAGTATTCTACCCCCATCCGGACTTACATCTTATAGGTTGGACAGTCGATGACAATACACCTATCAGGAAAATATGGCCCAAATTACGAAAGTCCTTCCGAAAGTTGTATTTCCATGGGATAGCACCACAATTGCAAACTCTACTGGCGAAGAGGAAAAATCACTGCGATACAAGCTCCTGGTGGACTAACATAGCCTCATCAGGTATGGGATCACGATAATATGTTGACTAACTATCAAGTGTGGGTACAGTTCAGAGCTGTCACTATGCAACTTAATACCTTTTACGTTCGGACGCACTCAGACAGGAGATGTGAGCTAGACGACAGATGCACCAGTAGGAGGACAGATATATGTCATATTCTCTGGGAATGTAAACGTGCTCGGGCCTTCTGGCGACGTCTAATTCAGCAGTGGAGAGGAATGATGATTACGGACTCGGCCCTGGGCACCTTTCAAAGCTGTTGTGTCGAGATGTGCACCTCCTATAGGTCCACGTATTAAAAAGGCGATGATGCAACAACATGGGTGGTATGATGATACATACACAGAAGTTTTTCAGCGGCTTTGGAAAGGACTCTGTGGGATCGGAATAGCATGGTTATGGCAGCTTCGAAATCAAGCTATTTTCAAGGAATCGTGAAAGATGCATACGATCATCTCTAATTCATTTAGTGTCAATGCCGTGCTCAAGTCGAGGCAGTGGCAGATTATGAATCAAGAGTGTATACAACAAGGGAAGAAGGTATCCGACTGAAAATCAGTTCACAGTGCGTCTTCGATCAACCTCCAGCACCGGATCTGGACTCCCCAAATCTTTTCCAAGAACAACCATGTGTGTCAAGAGACGAAAACACATCCAAGATGCCTGAGCCTAGACTACATTCTATGTAGGAAATAGACTGTTCTTCTGACGGCTGGCACCAGCAATGTAGTGCCTGGTGTCTGCAGCCCGGTTAGAAACTGTAGACACACCTGTTGTTCCGCCTTAGACTATAACTTAGTCTCGTAGTCTGACTTGAGAGGTGCCCTAGACCGCACCGTCACCAGCAGTGACTGCTTGTGAGTTCGTAAAAGTAAAAAGGATAATATATTTTTAAGTTATTAAGTTCAGAATCGCACTTGATAACCTAAAATTCACATGTAGTGGTCCACGCAGTTTTGCCTAACCTGGAATTTCATTTTCATCAAACATGCCTTCAATTTCCAACACTCCTTCCAAAACCTTCGGGACCTCCATGCATCCACATGCAATTTTACACGCTACCACAGGTACGTAATGCCATTCTATATCATGCTGTACAGCGATACCAACCAGTTTAAACTCCAACTGATAAAAACCAATAGAGAAAAAATTGCAGAACTTAAATCAAACCAATTTGGTCACGTAGCTCTCCAATCCTTGTAGCGTTCAATGTTTTTGTCAGGAGGTCGGCCACCATGTCCGCACTCGATACGTGCTCCGGCCTCATCTTCTCCTTCCTGGTATAATCCTTAATAAACTTGAGCTTCACATCAACGTGCTCGGTGCTAGCAGCACTAGCCTCGTTTAACAGTTGTTTTATGGCAGCCTGGTTGTCTATCTTCAAGACAATCGGCGCCCGTGAATGCAACCCAATTTCTCCAAGTAATTCTCTTATTCCGAGTACCTGTTTTCCACCTACAGCGGCAGCCACGAATTCTGCCTCGGCTGTCGAGAGTGCAACCGCGCCTTGCTTCTTGCAACTCCATCCAGCCACAATGCCATTCACGAAAATAACGTTAGCACTAATGCTCTTGCGGTCGATCTTATCGGCCGCGAAATCAGCATCACTGTAACTAGACACCCTTGTGAAGCTAAATTTCATGCAGAGTCTAACAGACACCTGCATCTTCGAACGAAGTGATGAAAGTGGTTCAGCCCTAGTGGGGGTCTATGTTGACGACCTACTCGTGACTGCCACTGATGAAAAGCTTGTGGATATTTTTTTTTAAAGAAATGAGTGTCACGGAAATTAAAAGACCTTGGAAAGGTCGAAAAGGTTTTGGGCATGCGGATCGGAGGAGATCCGGAGGATGGATATTGGATCGATCAAGAACTCAGGATCGATCAAGAACTCAGGATCGATGAGTCTGGAGAGACATGGTCTCAAGGACGCAAATATCGTGAGGACCCCTGTCATGGAGGAAGAGATCCCGGAAAATTTGGATTCCCGATTAACGATGACTGACGATGAAAAAAAACACGATTAGGGATTTTCAATCGCTAGTTGGGAGTCTACTTTGGATTTCACGTTGTTCACGTCATTTTTCGGTTTTTAAAATGGCTAAACGAGTTGCGAGGTACCTTAAGGGTACGAAGACGTTGAACATGACGATGGAGGAACTATGCCTGTGCGCATAGTCCTTAGTAACTCGTACCAGAGACGCCCTGCTTGCTTTAAACCATATAGGATTCTTTCCAGTTTTAAAACCACATCATTTTCCGTTCTTGCACCCAATTCTTCAAGCTTTTCTTCGGGTATCTCCATCCCTTGTGGGGCCTTCAAGTAAATCTAATAAATTTCTTCCGTAGAGGCCTTTGGATAAGCACTAGGCACATCGCCGTCCCGTGCAGGCACTGTGGTAAAGTGGCTGGTGAATTTATTGAGGGGAAGGTGTGAAGTACTTTCCAAAGGGCGCCTTGTGATTGGCAGAAATATGGACCAAGGGCATAGGTGCCGGATAGCCGTCGCCGAGCGCATCTACCAGCGGCCGGACGGCGCCAGGCCTGGAATCAGGCCGGACGAACGCGACTGAAGACGTGGATAGTTGGGCTAGCGGGCTAAGCGGACGGGACGACCGCGGATGGCGGACGGCCGAGGGGCGGATTGGTGGCGGATTGGTTGGAAGGTATGAGCGAAAGGGGCCTGAAGGAGGATGAGTGTTCTAGTGGACGAAGAAGGCACCCGGATCGGACGTGGGCTGCCAAGGAAGTGCCAACGCCAGCAGCCAGTGAGCTCAGATGGATGGCCATCCGGCCGATCCGGCCGGGTTCGATGTACCAGCCGGGCTGGTACCAGCTAGGTTCGGTGTACCGGCCGGGCTGGTACCATCTGGGGTTTGTGTACCGGTTGGGCGGGTACACAAAAATCGGAGTTAACCGGGCTACTTCGGGTAAGACACATGACTGTTCAGCCGGGCTATTTGGGGTAGGTTACACAAAAGGGAGTATTGGATATAGGGATAAATCAGTATACGTTTCGCTTTCTTAGACACAAGTCGCTTTTATTGGTTCACAGCGGAGGGCTAACAAGGTCCCCTCTTGCTGCTATTGGTTTGCCCGGGGAAGGTTAAGGTAACCCACCGGAAGTCCCCTGACCGGGAGTCGCGGCGTTTCGTATACTCACCTCAAGTCGCCCGTGTTTTGAACACGGTATATTAAGTATTGGGAAGTGGTAACATTTTGGCCTTCTGTGGAAGATTGTGGAGTTATATTTGGATTCCCCTTTACGTACACGTTTGGATTTACCCTTCATTATTATTGGTTTAGCTGGCCGATCGATTACTCTCGGTCCAGCCGGCAGTATACAAAGTTCGAATATATTGCCAGTCGAGCTCCCCGGTGACCATTCCCGCCCAGGAGCTACCCCTAGTCCTAACACTCATCTCCCTATTCGACGGAATTTACACTTTTCGCCCTAGGGTCCACCAAGAGAGCAAAACCAGCCAGTACTGACGGGTACACATGGTGAGCTTTCAACATGGAACACCCGAGTCGTCACGATCAAGCGGATGGAAGTGACCGATCCAGCCGGACGGATGCCGGATCGGATCATGACTTGGATGAACGGAGTACCCCCTCCGATAGTCAGTCGTCTGGTCCCCCCGTGGGTGTTTGCATCTCAGGAAGGATTTCTGAGAGCGACTACACCACAATTGTGCGCGTGCCCGGATCTCTTGGTGACCCTGGATATCACCGCGAGTCCCTAGCGGGCGAACGACCTAACCCTGTCAAATTTGCTGAAGATGTTGTGTCGGGTGCATTGGGGGAAGGCATATCGCCCCCAATGCTGCTGAAGATGGAAGGATGCGATGGTCGCCTCGGATTGGGGGAGTTCGAGGTCGACATTAAAGAAGAAGTTACTCCCCTAGAGGCTCCGCCGGGGGCGGATTACGGTACTGTGCCGGATTACGATACTACTCACTGTAGTGCCGGCCGCTATACCCCGGCTGGAGCCGGATCGGATTATGGTGCAAGTCGCCATAGTCCGAGGAAGGATCATGGTTTTGACCATGATCCTAACAAACAAATGCATATTATGGATATAAAAGAAGAAAAAATTCAGAAAGAAGAAGCGGAAGTCGGATACGACCGGAGTGGGAAGCCGGCCGGATCGGGCCCAAGTCGCGATCCGGCCCACCTACCCCTAAAGAGACCGGATTGGCAGGAATCGGATTATCCGACCCGCAAAGATAGGCCGCGTTTCGAAGAAGAAGAAGAAAAGCAGGACGGCCTATCAACGGATACAGACTTGGAGCGTGCTTTCCATCTTCACGAGTTGGGGCAGTTCTTGCGGACGGATAAGGTGCTGAAGATAACACGGCCGAATATCCTAGGCGGATTGAAAGGTCCCGTCTCTCCCCCAACTCTTTCAGACGGCCACGTGTCCCTTATTAGGGGACCATTCGATCAACTCAAACAAGCCGGCTTTAACCCCGGCGTGTTTGATCCGAACGAGCTGTTTGATCTGAAGGTGGACAAGTTGAAGGAGGCGTCCAGCGCACTGCACGACCGCTTGGTACCGCTAGTGGGCTGCTCGCCGCCGTCGAAGAAGATGACAGCTACGACTGGAGTGGCGCCGTCCACGCCGCCGGCAACAAGCAGACCGGCCGGGATACACTCAGGTTCTTCGCAGTACGAGTCTGCCCCTTCGGAAGCGGACTCTTCCGATTCATCGGTGGGTATCACCCGCATGACGCTTGGCCCAAGGGGAGCTGCGCGTGTGGCGACGGCCATGAGGCTTGGAGGGCGTGGGGATCCGGGTACGCCCGAGCGGAAGAACGCCAGCCAGTGCAGCGTACAGGCCTGGTGGACTGCGACGGCGGATCCAGAACCGAAGGAGGAAGACGAAGATGCGGATGGGCGGATCAAAAAGGAATGTCGATCCGGCAGCCCGGCCGCCCCCCCAAGTCGACCCTCAAGCCGACCCCCAGGAGAGCCTTCAAGTGCCGGATCACCTGCAAAACATGTTTTCGGCGATGACGGAACGATACTGTGAAGAGCAACGTCGGCTGAGTGCCAGCCGCGGCAGTCCGAAGTCACCGGACCAGCCGGCTCGTCGTGGAACGCAGGCGTCCGAACCAGTCCAGTACTATGCGAGGGAGCCGAGTGACGAAGACATGGAGTCGGTGCAGTCCAAGCAGAGTGAACCCCATGCCCCCCCGCCGAGCCGCCAGACAGGTCGCCGGACCGGACGTCGGCCAACGAATAGGAAGCTGTCTCTCAGCGACGTGGATATGGAATCCGTCAAGTCGGCCAAGTACACTACAATCCGGATGACCTGGACCTGGGGATGGCTCGCCGAGCCCACATGGCCTCGGCCCAAGCGTTTGATTCGGATTCGGGAGCGATCACGAGGGTGCGAATGTCGGCCACGTCCGAGCTAAAAGACTTCACCGGACGAGACACGGACGAGGACCAAGCCCGAGGATGGCTGAGCAAGACGAAGTCGGCATTTCTCAGAGACCGGACGTCGGACTATGAGAAATGCCTGATCTTCGGGGATTTGATGAAAGGTCCAGCGAAAAACTGGATCCAACAGCTCAGCCGGGAAATCCGAGGAAACTGGAGGGGATTGGCCGGTGCGTTCGAGGAACAATACTGTGGATCTGGAACATCGGCGGCGCGGCAATATTTCCACACCAAGAAGCGGGCGGATGAGACCCCCCCTGGAGTATCTCCATCGCTTAAATGTCGCTGGCATGAGGGCGGATTTCCCGGTTAAGGAAGATGCCAGCCGGTCGGAGGCCGTTTGTGAACATGTGGAACATTTCATCAGCACGTTGGACGATCGGGAGCTGGCAGACCAGCTGGCGTTACTGCGATTGAAGAACACCACGGAGCTGGAATTGACGTTGCGCACCTACCTAAGAGCGAAGAAGCGAGGCCCCAAGGCGGCAGTTGGAACCGGCCGTTTCAAGTCCCGATTTAACGCGGATCAAGGAGGCCGGCCGCCATCTACCAGGACGGCCCGAGCCGTCCGCATGGTCGCCCGAGAGTCAGACGCGACCAGCTCGGAAGAGGAGTATCAGCGATCTGGGGGCGAGTCCGAGGAGGAGCAGTACCGTACCTTTTCTCGGCAGAAGCCAGTCAGCCATCCAGGCTGCTAGCCGGGTCCAGTCAGCCGAAGTGTTTCCCGGATCGAACTGACCAGGATTACCCCAGGCGCAAATGTACCCACTGTGGGTCCATCAAGCATGACGACCGGAGCTGTTGGAAGCGGCTGACCTGCAAGAAGTGCGAAAGGAAAGGACATCCGGCGGAACACTGCTTGTTTACTTGTAAGACTTGCGGGGAGGTGCACGAGGCGGGACTGTGCCCAATTGAAGAATTCTACAACCAGATGAAGAAGTGGTACGTCCCGACCAAGCATGCTGGAATGTTGCCGCCCGGGGTGGAAAAGATGTTAAACTAGATCGCTCGCCAGGTTGGAATCTGGTTCGAGCCGAGCGGTCTAGTGTTAGTATCTATGCATATGTCGGTAAGGAGGATAATCAAGAAGCAAAGCAAAGCGTAACCGACAATACATGTAAGTTTGACGATTACGTCATCCGGTCCCCGGGCAGCACGGCTGACCCCTTCCTGGTGAGCAGTATACGGACGGACGAATATTCTCGGTCCGAAGTGCGTATGGAATTGAATCTGTTACCCGGCGAGTCGCGAGGTTATTGGAAATATCATTCGCCGGATAAATGGTTCAAGCAGGCCAAGGCGGATGGCAAAATCAATAACCAGAAGGCTACCATGCTGTTCGACTCTGGCGCGGAAGTGTCTATCGTGGACACCACCTTTGCTCGTAAGGTGGGGTGTGAAATAGACGAGACGAAGCGGCAGGAGTGTATCGGCATTGGAGAAAGTTCATACATGACCCAAGGAAGGACAAGAGTTAAGATTACGTTGGCTGGGTCTTTGGTGTATTACTTTACCGCCTGGGTAGGCAAGCTGGCTGGGCAGGATGCAATTCTGGGTATGGACTTTATGGTCCCAGCCGGCATACGATTGGATTTATCGCATGGAACATTGACGTTGCCGGATGAGGTACAGATCCAGCTGGCCGGCCGGCGGCCCTTATATGGTGCCCACGTCCAGTTCCTCAAGTTAGGTCAGTTTGTAACGGTGCCAGTGGGAAAAGCGGTGGAAGTAATGGTACGACCACACGACAGGCGGCGTAAGTTATGGCTGACAAGGGGCGAGTGCTGGGTACCCTCGTTTGTTAAAGGGGGTGGTCATCTCAACTCTATAAGCGTGACCAACATCTCGGAAAGGCCCCTCACCTTGCATGAAGACGTGATCATTGGAATGTGGCTGGCCGAGGACAAGGTGCCCCGCCGGCCGGGCTATGTCACTATTGGCTCAAGACGCTATATCGAGTGGCAAAACCTGGCCTTTCAGGCAACCACCGATTTGGTCAGCGAAGAGGAAGAATTGGAAGAGGACCAGACGCCAATGGTGGCTAAACCCGAGTACCGGACCCCTTCTAAGATATTGACGCGGAGCCGGCCGTCGCCGGATCCGGCTGAACGTATTGGCCGAGACTATGCCCCGATCGCTGAACTGGTTTTGCCCACCCCGATGAAGACGGACGAACGACGGAATCGGGAGAAAGGACAAGGCAGAGTTACATGTGCGGTCACCCCCGATGCCGGATGGTTTGATGACCGAGATGATGGCGGATCGACCCAGTCGGCCGATCAGAATTCGGAAATAGCCGAAGGCGGATCGACCCAGCCGGCCGATCAGGATCCCGAATTAGTCGAAGCTGACCAAGTCTGCATTCATGAAGGGGGCGAGCTATATGTTGAAGGCATGGAGGATCAGATGGCGGTGCTACCTGAGGTAACCCCCTGCCCCCCGGCGGTTACTATTGACGATCTGCAAGTGGGAGACCCGGATGTGAACACCCCGGAAGAGATCAGCAGGCTGAAGGATATCATATGGAAACGAAAGCATCTGCTGATCGGACCAGGAAACGCACTTCCTCCGGCCGCCCATGGGGCGGTATGCGACATTGATGTGGGAGACGCCAAGCCGGTTGCACAAAGATGCCGAAGAGTCGCCCCCCAGTATCGGGAAAAGCTGTCAGAGCTTATCAAGGGATTGCTGGCCACCAAGATAATTCAGCCGTCCACCTCGCCATGGGCTTCGCCCATTGTAATCATTATCAAGAAGAATGGGGTGGATATAAGGCTGTGTATTGACTACCGGCTGGTGAACCGGCTGACTAAGCTGATGGTTTACCCGATGCCGTTGATAAACGACCTGTTGGAGGACTTGGATAAAGTTTTGTGGTATTGCTCATTGGACATGGCCAGTGGATTCTGGGTGGTCTCTATGACCGATCGTGCACGGGAGATCTCTGCGTTCGTGACGCCCTTCGGGTTGTTCGAGTGGAACCGGATGCCGTTCGGTCTGAAGAATGCTCCGCAGATTTATCAACGGCTGATAGAGATGATATTTAGAGAACCTGACCCTATACAGGGTGGTGTAAGCCATGTCAAGCGCGGTGCTGTAAGGGCCTCATTTCATTACACTTTTTGGACCCCGACTCTATCCGACTTTGGATTTTCGTCCACGGTGGGACTCGAACCCGCAATCTCCCGGTCCCGAGGGCAGGGCCTTAACCACTGCACCAAACGAGGTCGGTATCAACGGCTGATAGATAACGCGCTGTATGGACACTTCAAGATCAAGGCGGATCAAGATCCGGCTCTGGTCGGTGACGTGTTCACCGAAGGTGACCCGGACCCCGACCCAAAACCTTCAGTTTTGGGGCGGCGGTCTTACATTGATGACATTCTTGTGACGGCTACTACTTGGGATTTACTGTGTGACAAAGTGGAAAAGTTGATGATTACGTGTGAAAAGTGGAATCTTTCGATTAGTGTGGTTAAGAGTTTCTGGGGAAAGACTAAGGTGACCTATTTGGGTCATCAGGTTTCGATCGCCGGATTGGAAGCTAATCCGAAGGATTTGGAGTCCTTGAGTAATCTGCCTTTCCCGCGGTCCCTAAAGGCTATGCAATCCTTTTTGGGCAGCCTGAATTACTACAGTCGGTTCATTGAGGATTTCGCGGTCTATGCGGCGGTTTTGTATGAATTACGGGAGGTGGATTACCACAAGCTGAGAGAGCAGGATAGGCAAGCGGAAGCGCGAGCCGAGCCAGCAATATCAGCCAATGGGATGCCGCCCTTGTCAACATTTCGGCCAATGAGATGGCGCCCTTGTCTGCCCCGATAGGCGGCCGGCCGCCGAATTCCTGCGCGGCCGGCCCGGACGACCACATGACCCGAGCGATGGTAGCCTTTGGCATGTTGAAGGCGAAGATGGCGACTACACCGGTCCTGAAACATTTCGATGTTAATAAGGTTCCTGTGGTCATCATCTACGCTAACAAATGGGCCATCTCAGCTGCCCTTGTTCAAGATCATGACGGAGTGTACTGTCCTGTGACATTCACCAGCCGGACCCTGAAGGCTAATGAAGTTAACTACGGGCTAGTGGATAAAGAAGTTTTGGCCTTATTGCGGATCTTGGATGTGTGCTATACTATGCTGGTGTCTCGGCCTATCAAGGTACTATCTAGACGGTCGACCCTGTCATGGCTTCTGACGGCAAATGGAATTGACGGCCGGCTGGGTAGATGGGCGGCTCTGCTGTCTCAGTGGTTCCTCGAAGTAATCAAGTGTACTAAGGGAGAAGAGGAGATACTGGGCACGCTGGCGGCCAGCATTACCCCAAGGGCAGAAGTGGAGGAAGCACTGATAGCTATAGCGCCTCGGAAGCAGCCTCGACAATCCATCATATTACCGCCGCCAACAGTGGGACCCACGGAGGAGCTAATGGTTTTGAGTTTTGACGGGTCGGCGAGTGTAAAGAAGGGAGTCGGGGCCTATAGTGCTATTGTGTGGAAGTTGCCCGAATGGAAAGTGGTCACGGCCGCCTCGGATTTCACGCCTGGCATAACTGTGAACGAAGCGGAGTACAGAGGGCTTTTACTTTGCCTAGATCTGCTGGCTGGCCGGACACAGGGGCGGATCATCATATGTGGTGATTCCAATCTGGTGATCCGGCAAATCACAGGAGAGATAGATTGCAAGGCGCCCCGGCTGAGACTGTTGAACGATCGGGTTATGTCCGCCCTGCGGAAATGGCCGGAACATGAACTGTTACATGTCAAACGAGAGTGGAACAACAGCGCAGACCATCTGGCAACCTTGGCCATGCGAGATCAGGTCGGTCCTACCTTTTCGGATCCAGAATTGTTGGACGGATTGGCAGAAATGAACAAGCTGTCGGAGATAATCAAACCGGCCGCTAGGTACAAGGACCATCCGCTCGGACCCAACCGTCCCGAAGAAGAGGAGTATGGTGACCGGGACTGGGAACAAGGCATTCAGACCCGACCGGATCAAGGGATGCCCTGTGACAATAAGAGGTCCCTCTAGGCGGGCCCGCAGGCCTGTTGGGTGCGACTAAGCAGAGGCAAGAGACGAAGTGAAGGATTGGATTGAAGATGAAAGAAGCATGGACGGGTATATTGAAAAGGAAATGAAGGAAAAGAAAGAATCAAAAGAAGCCCGATTACACATCCCTATGGACGATTATACTTGCCGCTGAGCCGAGCCACTCGAAGTCCAGGATGGTCGGAGGGTCGTTTGCGGTACTGATTACGCCAAGGATCTTGCCGGTCGATGACCTCCAGAGATTCGGTAAGAGAGGTAGTCTGATCCCGCGCGCCGAGGCCTGGATACCACGTTCCGCCCTCCGCTGCATCTCCGCATCTTCGGTTCGGTAGATGGAGTATAAACGGAGAGAGAAACAGGTCCAAGTCGCAATTACCATCCCGGATACCTTCCATGACAAACGCACATAAACGGACCCACGCCTCGGAAGCTCGCCCCCGACGATTCTTCCGGGCAGCGGAATACGTTCGGAGAGATTCGTCCGCTCGCTTATCCTCTGCAGAAATGTACAGAAAATGGGTGGACTCCCAGATGGACCAGGCATGAGCCACAGCGAAGTCCTGGAATCTCGTCTTCAATTCCGTAAACCATGGGCTGGACGGAAGTCCCATATCTGGCATCTCAGTAGCCAAGATCTGCCAAGGCTCGGTCTTCATGAGCGCGTCGATGGCACCCGACCTCATCAGGTCGGGGCGCCAAGCCCCTAATGGAGGCGACTTGCGTGATCGGGGGAATATCCAGAGAGGCGGACGGGACAGAGAGTGAGCAAGCTGAGAACTGGAGATATTAGCGAGACTTAAATTTCTCAGCTGCTCGACCGGCCAAGGTAGGATGGCGGACCGATCCGCCACACTGGGGAAGCGCCCGTCCGGTAACCACAAAAGCGGAAGTTTAGGAAAAGGGTGCGCGGGGGATAGAGTGCTCCGCCGGATCTTGGGTTCGGTCACCGGCCGGCTGGGTCGACGTTTAAGACGTGGCCTGGCTGGAGCTGACCGCCGGGTTTTGGCCGGATTTTTTGAGAGAGGTACTCCTGGATCGCTCAGGTCAGGAGGAGTCAACCACTGATCAGGGATGTCCTCTTCGTTGTCCTCCAACTTCTCCTCTGCTACTCCGTGGAATTCGGGGTACGAGCGACCTGAGAGGCTGGGGTGTCGACAGTGCCGGGAGGCAAGGAGAAATCAGTCGGCTCATGCCCTCCGGAGCCAAAACCTGCCAGCGGCGGAGTTTGCAAATCGATAATCTAATCGGGGTCCAGGTGCCCCATCGTTTGGCTACCAGAATTTGAGAGGCGACGACGGGTGTCCGCGCGAGAGCGAGACAACGCGGCGCACATCTGCTGGTCGTCGTAATCCTCGTCTTCTTCGTCATCATCATATATGTACTTAGGGGAGGGCGGACCTGAATCCGAGGAAGAATCCGACGGAGGGCTGATCCGGTTGCCGGATGGTGAAGCGGCCGCCGAGCCGGATGGCGAAGCAGCCGCCGAGCCGGACGTCGAAGCAACAGCCGAAACGGATTCCGAGTCCTCTTCGGAGCTAGATGACGAACCAGGTGTGAGACCAGTTCTCCCTGGTGAAACGGGTGGAGATACAGCAGCGGACCTCCTTGCGAACAAGCTGTCATCGCTGTCCGACTCAAGTTCTTTTTCGCTGTACGAATTGCCTGGATGACATTGGCGCGAGGGGGAGGATTCGCTCCTTTTTCTCCGTTTGGGGGAGGTGGAAGGCGGATCAGAACCGGTCAAGGAAGGGTTAGAACTGGCCGGACGCTTTCCGCTCCCCGATCCCGCCAAGGCGGACGAGAGATCCGAACCGGCCGGGGGCAGATTAGGGCCGGCGGGAAGCTCCCCAGGTCCTGATTCCGCTGAAGCCGAAAACCGGGATGATTTCGGTGGGGAGGGTTTCCACTGATCCACCATCCCCAAGATAGCCAAGATAGCCTCTCGTGCACTCAAAGGAGCTTGTAAGAGAGGAGCAGTCTGGCTTCGAGCCGTTTCGAGCTGGTCTTGTAATTCACACAACAGGGACCTAAAACGATCCTCCTTGTCTGGCAGGGTGGCGCAAACACGGTCGGCCCGAGCCAGCTCATCATGGGTGTCACAATGACTTCGCTGGACCTGGTAG
Source organism: Sclerospora graminicola (assembly GCA_001887855.2). Classification (NCBI taxonomy): domain Eukaryota; phylum Oomycota; class Peronosporomycetes; order Peronosporales; family Peronosporaceae; genus Sclerospora; species Sclerospora graminicola. The sequence continues at coordinate 3,868 of MIQA02001020.1, read as the reverse complement.
AGCTCAGACCGCAGCTCCCGTTGCCGGGAGGAGGCTTCTTGCAACTGCTGCTCCGGAGAAGAAATGTGGCGGAGAGCTTGAGTGTGGGACTCGCGCAGGTGGTTTCGGTTGTCCCACACTGTATCAAATTCGTGGGACACCTGGCGGAGTTGGACACGAAGATGTGAAAGCTCTTGGGACACGTCAGAAATCTCGACAGACTGTTGTTTCAGCTGTCCAGCTGCTGGACTGCGGAGTGATAAGGACGTGGAAACCGTAAGCGACTGGGTTACAACACAAGAAGAGAAAAGACACTTACGTTGAAGTTTTGATCGGTGAACCAACTCCTGATTGGCAGCCCGGAGGGGTTCAACGACGTCTGCCAGCATGCGGATACGGTTTCTCTCTTTCGTTAGGATGGCGACTTGGCCCTCAATGTCGGTCACCTGTTTCTGAAGATCACTCGGTCCCGAGGAAGATTTCCGAACGGTAGCTTCATCGGCCCGGCGGTTGGCGGAGGCGAGTTGTTGGATCAAGTCAGCTTGGATGTGCTCCAAGCTATCCACGTGGGTGGTTAACATCTCCAGACTTTTCTCCATCCCCGCCACATTGGAGATGGAGGCGGATGGCGCAGCGGCCCGCTGCAGGGCGTCCGTAAGCTGGCCCATAATTGCCCTGAGGCAGGTTATTTCGTCCACTGCTTCTTGACGACTGCGTTTCAGCTCAGAGATTTGGGGTTCCACGCGGTCTAGCATCGCACAAAAGGTTATGCATCTCCGCGACAGAACTTCAGAGTCAGCCTGACAGGATCGGAGCTTCGCCTGAAGGGAAGAGACGGCGGCCTTCACTCTGTCCCGGTCACCGCAAACCTGGCCGTGAACGCGGAGCGCCGTTTCACCGTCAGCGGTCGACAACACCCGATCGGCTGTACGGGACGAATTTGGCGGTTTTGCAACTTCCACCCCGCTGGTGGGCGAGTCTTCATCCACGAGAACGAGACGGCATATGTCATCCTTGTCGATTTGCAAGACTGAAAATATATAAAGCTAAAGTCAGCATCTGTGGATGTGATTGCAAGCCGGCTGGGAGACCGACCGGGTTCCCGAAAATTGTTATAAATCAGCCGGACGACGTACCAAAGCGAGGCATGGGTAAGCAGACTTAGTTCAGGTGAGGTCGTGCCTCAACCTTTGTGCGGCTGTGAGGCGACTCAGGGGCGGCTGTGGTAAAGTGACTCATGAATTAATTGATGGGAAGGTGTGAAGTACTTTCCCGAGGGCGCCTTCTGATTGGCAGAAAAGGTGGACCAAGGGCATAGGTGCCGAATGGCCGTCGTCGAGCGTATCTACCAGCGGCCGGACGGCGCCAGGCCTGGAATCAGGCCGGATAAGTACGACTGAAGACGTGGATAGTCGGGCTAGCGGACTAGGCGGACAGGACGACCTCGGATGGTGGACGGCCGAGGGGCGGATTGGTTGGAAGGTATGAGCGAAGGGGCCTGAAGGAGGGTGAATGTTCTAGAGGACGAAAGAGGCACCCGGAACGAACGTGGAGCTACAAAGGAAGTGCTAACGCCAGCGGCCAGGGAGCTTGGATGGATGGCCATCCGGCCGATCCGGCTGGGTTCGATGTACCGGCCGGGCTGGTACCAGCTAGGTTCGGTGTACCGTCCGGGCTGGTACCATTTGGGTTTGGTGTACCGTCCGGGCTGGTACACAAAATCGGAGTTAACCGGGCTACTTCGGGTAAGACACATGACTGTCCAGCCGGGCTATTTGGGGTAGGTTACACAAAAGAGAGTATTGGATATAGGGATAAATCAGTATACGTTTCGCTTTCTTAGACACAAGTCGCTTTTATTGGTTCACAGCGGAGGGCTAACAAGGTCCCCTCTTGCTGCTATTGGTTTGCCCGGGGAAGGTTAAGATAACCCACCGGAAGTCCCCTGACCGGGAGTCGCGGCGTTTCGTATACTCACCTCAAGTCGCCCGTGTTTTGAACACGGTTATATTAAGTATTGGGAAGTGGTAACATTTTGGCCTTCTGTGGAAGATTGTGGAGTTATATTTGGATTCCCCTTTACGTACACGTTTGGATTTACCCTTCATTATTATTGGTTTGGCTGGCCGATCGATTATTCTCGGTGCAGCCGTCGCAGTATACAAAGTTCAAGTATATTGCCAGTCGAGCTCCCCGGTGACGATTTCCGCCCAGGAGCTACCCCTAGTCCTAACCCTCATCTCCTTATTCGACGGACTTTACACTTTTCGCCCTAGGGTCTATCAAGAGAGCGCAACCGCCAGTACTGACGGGTACACAAGGTGAGCTTTTAACATGGAACATCCGAGTCGTCACGACCAAGCGGATGGAAGTGACAGATCCAGCCGGCCGGATGCCGGATCGGATCATGACTCGGATGGACGGAGTACCCCCTCCGACAGTCAGTCGTCTGGGCCCCCGTGGGTGTTCGCGTCTCAGGAAGAATTTCTGAGAGCGACTACACCACATTATCATCAAATGGGAAACACCTCGAGATTAATGGTGAATTAGTCGATCGAAGAAAATTTGAGAGACAATTGATGATAGTTAGACCTAAATAAATCCCAGTTCTAAAGTTACTTAATGGGCATTTTTGTATAAGCATGTGTTTAACTAAAAAAGAAAAATATACTAAACAAGCTGAATAAAAAGCTGCAAGCATCTGACAAGCGATAGCAATGAGAAAATCGAAGCTGGTAGAGGAAACAGCAAGGTGGTTAGGAATGTTTTATTGGATGCTTTTAAGAAAGTGAAACAGAAAGCAACTTACATTATGTCGATAAAATTTTGGCCATCGGGGCGCGTTCGTACGGAAGAACATCATTCCAACACAAATGAGGACATTGGATGGAAACTATTGTAAATAGGACAGCGGGGGAACCAGATTCAAGCAATTGATAGAGCAGAAAAGTCTAATGAAGCACCATTCGACAAAGAGTGCGCAGTTCTGCCGGTTCCGACAGAGTGTTGGAAGTCCATTTCCATGGACTTTATATTCGGTCTTCCGCCCGATCATAGTCGGAAGACTGGCATAGTGGTCTTTGTAGACCGCTTCAGCAGATGGTTTATCTTGCTGCAGTGTCAGTGAATGTCACTGCCGCGCAAACAGCGCGGATATTCGTTGACACGGTATGCCGGGAAACATAGTCTCGGATCGTGATCCGAGATTTACAGGACGTTTCTGGCAAGAAACGTCTCTCTGTTGGGAACGCAGTTGAAGATGTCAACTGCGGACCATCCAGAAACGGATGGGCAAACTGAACGCATTAACCGCGTTCTCGGAGATATGCTGCGTTCATACGCGCATGCCTTCGAATAGTGGAGTGACTTTTTGCCACTCACTGAGTTTGCGATCACATCATTTTTTATACAATATGCATTCTTCTTGTGTAACCGTAACCCGGGTACATGATATATCAGGCGCACGTACCCGGTGGCCTGACCCCTCACGCAGCAGAAGTTGGAGCTGGACGGGGATGACGCGGCAAATATCAACTAGCTCCAGGTTATTCGTCCAGGACTACTATATTATGATCGCTAAATTTTAAGCATACACCGTTCTACGTGAATGCCTTAAGGCTGTGGAATTGTCGCTCGAAGAAAGCTAAGAATAGAGAAAAAGAGAAAAATATACACACAGATCCTTACGTTATATCTCCGCTTTACGCCGTCTTGACGAGATATTGCCGTCAGGGAGATTGTCGTTGAATTTGGACATGATTCTTCATTTGAAACTATCATTCAACAATCACGTCGTGTGTGTTACTCGCATCCCATCCTATTAAAATGGCCGAATATTTTTTTTTGTAAGAGCGGCAAAAGTAATTCGGAGGATTCGCTGATATAAAAA